>WXVQ01000154.1:0-51821 GCA_013372465.1 Nitzschia sp. Nitz4
AATAGAGGGTGCTGCGATCAAAGGATGCCCGAATGCCCGATAGGCGCAAAACCAAAACGACGCCGGAAGGTTGGCATGTTGTGCAAGGAGTTCGAGGTACACTTTCCGCACTTCTTCCCGTTGCTTGCGGGTATCATCGTATGCCTCTGTATGGAAACTCGGTGGCTAGTAGATCGTCCGAATCAACCATCTCACCCTCCAGCTTGCGACCTAATGAGGGCACTCTTCAGAGTCAAAAGATACCCTCACATTCCAGTTGACGGGTCTTCGACAATGCAGACTACCTTCTCAAGTCCTCCTTGTCCAGCTTGCTCACTTCTTCCTTGAGCCGTCCCAGTTTGTCAGACACATATTATTTTCCCGTGTTGGGCGGCCCAATGCCTTTTCTTCTGCAGTGCGAGTTCTACCGGTCCTCGTAGTCCCATGATGGCGAATTATAAGTCTTCTCTTATTGCAAACGTGGTGGGGGGCATCATCCATCACGGGAAAACGAAGAAGAAGCGCCTACGACCCTTCATTTCTGCTCGTTCGTAGCATTATTTTATATTAAAGCCTCCAGTAGTTGCTAGGACTCCTTAATTCGGACGACAAGGTCACGGCCTCCACCAACCAAATGCCCTAAACCGCTTTCGCCGCCGTGCAGTTACTGTGAACAATAGCACTGCTGTATGAGTTATGAGTTAAAGATGAGCAAAGTTGCCATGATGGCCGTAAATTCGGTACATGAAGATGTACCTAGTCCCCCCTTATATAACTCTCCCCTTCGTTCGAGCGAAGGAGGGTCCCGAGTCCCGAGGAAATCGCACCAGGAGCCACCTAATCCTACCAGTACTACGCCGAATCAGATCTTCCTCGATCACTGGTGGAAGTAGTGGGGGTAACTATGCAGTCATTTGTCATGTTGGACTGGGAAGAGGACACCCAACGTAGAAGGCCTACCAGACTCTACACAGCTGGTGATTCTCCTTCGGCAGTTTGACTCTTCTTTCTTCACATGTTTTTTCATCAAGTACCACAAGTACTGTACTCTGTTGTTCTATACTAGTGGGCGTTTCTGAAGATGCCAGCTTCCGACTTGGACAATCTGCTTTACTGGAGCGATGCAGATGATCTGGATAAGCGAGATAGGACTCGGGCTGGGCCCTCCGATGAACATTTGGTCATCATGTGGTCCATTTACAGTCCATTGCTCTTCTTCTTTAGCTTTGTAGTTGTGATTGTTTCTTTGGCCATTGTTACCAACCCCAAAGTCCGTCGCAATCCGTTCAACAAGTACATTTTGTTTCTGAGCATTCCAGATTTCGTGTACACGTTTCTCTGTGCCATTACCTGTCTAGTGAGTGCAGTGAACAACGGTTACACTTCATGGGGGATGTGTCAATTCCAAGTCTTTTATTTAACTTTTGGAAACTCCGCCAATGCCTGGTTGAATGGACTCATGGCATGGGAAGTCTACAAGTTGTTACGAAGTTCGCATATTCGTCGGCGGTACTTTCCGCCCACTGACAAGCAAGTCTACATTTCTTCGTTGGCTTGCTATGGGATTGCTATTGTGGCAGCCAGTTTGCCCTTGTTGGGATCTGTCGTAGAGTGGCTTGCACCAGCTGGCATTCAAGCTGGATTTTTGTGCCTATCGGCAGAACAAAACCTGACACAAGCGCTTGTTTGGTGGTTCGTAAACGCTCCCATCACATTTGCAGTGCCGTACACCTATGCTGCCTGGGTCTTCTACGACGTTGTATTCCGCTCCAAGCTCTTGCCACCCAAGGGCAAACGGCGAGAGCTGACCGTTTACTTTTTTCGGTACGTGACAAGTGTCCTGCCTTCGACTAACTATGTTAGCTTCAAATATACTCGGATACACTCACACTTGAAATTTGATGGCACAGAATTGGCGCCGTGTTTCTGTTTTTGTGGACTCCCACCATTGCTGCTCTGACCTTTTTCAAAGGCATGCTACCTCCTTGGTGGACTTGGGGATTTGGGTTATTTTCACATACGCAAGGATTTGTCAGTGCTCTCATGACCATGGGGAAACAAGATGTCCGAGATGCTGTGAGAGACTTTGTTTTTGGCTGTTTCCGGTGTGCTTCCACAGGCGATGTCGACAAAGGCAAAGAACCATCTCCGTCTAAGTTTGAAACAATGAACAGCACATGCGTCGAAGGGGCCGACTCACTACAGGACGAACAGGGTGGGGCTGCAAACCAAGCGACCGTCGATGATCTCGGATTACCGATTCAAGGGTCCAACTTTCTATTCCTAGACGAGGCTAGTTCGCGCAACTTTGTCTCCGAGGGAAGAAATGATGATGAAGAACAAGTCAGCTCCGGGTTCGACAAATGGACTGAAAACCCTAGAGAAGCACTGTCCTCAGATGTCTAATCTGGATTGCAACAACCTGCGCTCTGGAGTCTTTGGGACCCTAATTGTGTTCTAGTGAGTTTTCTTTTTTGAGTTGTCCTACTGTTTTCCTAGTATTCATCTATGTGCTTTGCTATGGTACGGTTGTTTCCAAAACGTTGCTCCGCCCCTCTACCAATAGTGGCGGTTTCAGCCGTCTCAATAGGATTTTGCCTTGAAATGGCTCGAAAAAATTGCGAGGTGCACACCGCCATACCGGTCTATGGCGGTAGGCACAGGAGAATATCATGACCTACCTACCTACCTACCTACCGGTACCGGAAGTTTCTCTACAGATTTGCAAAGTACCAGTACTCGTAGTACCGTGTTCCCGCAACAACAAGAAGTAGAGGTCATTCATCAACAATAATCAGCAGCAGTACGATACCAGCAGGTACTCGTACCGGTAGTACCTGGTAGTAGTAGCCATGATGATGATGATGATGATTATGATGATGACAAACCTTAAGACGCGATACGCGATAAAGCGATATAACAACTTCAACTTCAATGCTTGACGCTTAATAAACGGCAACGTGAAGAACACGTTCCTATTCATCGTAGGTCACTTGTTGACACGCTTGAGTGATAAAAGAGGCCATTATTTGGGTTCAGGGTGAACAAGGACTACGTAACGCTGGGTATCATTTCTACTTTGTTTCGCTTCCATTGGGTGCTATTATCCAATGGATAATGCCGAACTGAATCGCCACAACAGGTTGGTCACCACAGAGTTGATTTTTTCATCTACTACGCATCCTTCGTTGTGTCCCAACCTTTGAAGATGCCAGCTTCTGACTTGGACAATCTACTTTATTGGAACGACGCAAACGACCTAAGCAAGTATGATAGATCTCGGGCGGGGCCCTCGGAAGAGGATTTGGTGATCATGTGGACCATATACACCACATTGTTCTTCTTCTATAGCTTTGTTGTACTGATTGTCTTTTTGGCAATCATTACCACCCCCAAAGTACGTCGCAATCCATTCAACAAGTATATTATGTTCCTGAGCTTTCCAGATTTTGTGTACACGTTTTGCTGTGCCTTTACTTGCCTCCTAAGTGCAGTGAACAACGGTTACACTTCATGGGGGATGTGTCAATTCCAAGTCTTTTATCTCTACTTTGGAAACTCTGCAAATGCTTGGTTGAATGGTCTTATAGCATGGGAAGTCTACAAGTTATTGCGAAGTTCGCATATTCGTCGGCGTTACTTTCCGCCCTCCAACAGACAAGTCTACATTTCTTCGTTGGCTTGCTATGGGATTGCTTTGGTGGCGGCCAGTTTGCCTCTATTGGGCTCTGTCGTAGAGTGGATTCCACCTCCTGGCATTCAAGCTGGCTTTTTGTGTCTACCGGTACAGGAAAATTTGACGCACACGCTCGTGTTTTGGTTTGTCACTGCACCCATCACCTTTGGACTGCCATACGTTTATGCTGCCTGGGTCTCTTACGATGTCATTGTTCGATCCAAACTGTTGCCACCCAAGGGCAAACGGCGAGAGCTGACCGTGTACTTTTTTCGGTAAGTGACACTGTCTGTTTCCTTTAGTTTTGTTTGATATAGCCGTGCCCAGATAGTACGCTCACACTGAAGCTTCATTTGCTTAGAATTGGCGCCATGTTTCTTTTCTTGTGGATGCCCACCATTGCTGTCCTAACCTTCTTCAGGGGCATGTTATCTCCTTGGTGGACTTGGGGATTTGGGCTGTTTTCCCATACACAAGGCTTGGTCAGTGCTCTCATCGCCATGGCAAAACAAGACATCCGAGAAGCTGTTGGAGATTGTTTCCGGTGTACTTCCAAAGACAAACGCGATGATGGCCAGGACACACCATCTCAAGTCGAAACAGCGCACAACTCGTGTACTGAAATGGGCGATTCATTGCGAAAGAGTAGGTCGACACGACAACAAACAGTCGTGGATGCATTCGGATTACCGATCCAAGGGTCCAACTTCCAGTTCTTAGATGAAACTAGTGCGCCAAACTTAGCCACTGAAGGAAGAAAACAGGATGATGATCAAATCAACTCAGCTTGTGACGGACGGAATAAGCAAGACCCCAAGGAATGATTGTCCTTACAAGCCATGGAAAAGGCCGCACCCAACCACTTGATGTGATTTCACACACCAGGGGGTACCCCCATCGCGGAAGTCAGGTCCCACCCTGTAGATAGCTAAGAAAGGACATGAACCGGATGTGCCTGTGCGGTAGCGAGGGGGAGGATCATCAAATACAATAGAAAGATGATACCCGAGTTTGCTACGAAATAGCTCGCAGATTGATCATGAATAGAGGTACACATTCCTCAAGGACTTTCTCCACAGCTTCAGGCCAAGCCATATTGACAGGAACATCCTATAAACAGCTTCATCCCAAATCCTGCAGAGAAAGTACAGCCACACACTGAGATTTGTTCTGATCACGTCGTGAGGCATCGTCATCATTCATCATCACCATTTTGTGTTATGGCAGCAGTTGGAGAGACAAACAGAGTGGACCGCCAAATCCGTGAGGAAATCGTTTCTTTTTGGATGAGTAGCGAGTTCCGTCAACATGCAGGAAAATTGCTGGTGTTGTAGTTCCACCACGACAGATTGTTGTGTTTTCTAGTTCAGTGAAATGCAGGGTGCTCATTGACACGGCAAGTATCAAACTTTCATTTGCAGATGAATCCAAGGAAATAGATCCAGATACGCCATTCTTAGAATCACGTCATTTGCATCGCTTTCTTCTTGTCTTTCGGAAAGCTGCTTGCTCTCGGTGGAGGGGCATGTAGTAATGGGGCTCCGTCGCACAGCAGCGGTGGTGGAACTGAGCCAATAATATTGTTAGAATGCAATACTATCTATATTTCAAGTCATCATGAAATGCAATACCAAAATTAACCCTCCTATTGCTACTACTAGTAGTCCACAACCGTCAAAAGTGTGTAGGAACAAACTCGCCTTCTGGTTCATCAACTCTCATTTTTATGCGGAGAGAATCGCAATGTGAATCACACAGGATTGGCGCCATGTTTCTATTTTTGTGGATGCCCACAATTGCAATCATGTTCATGTTCGAAGGAATGCTATCACCTTGGTGGTCTTGGGGATTGGTTTGTTTTCACATACACAAGGCTTGGTCAGTGCTCTCATTACTATGATGAAAGAAGACATCGGAATAGCTGTGAGAGAGTTTATGTGTGCTTGTTTCTGCTGTTGTTCTTCCACAGACATTGGCTATGGCGACCCAGTCAAGGAACCATCTAAAGACGAAACAAGGCATGGCTCACGCGTCGTCCAAATGGGAAATGCAAACCAAGCCACGGCGGACGATCGCGGAATTCCAATCCAAGGACCCGACTTTCAATTCTTGGATGAAAACACAGTTTCCATTGTTGTTGCTGACGAGGAACCAAACCATAAGCCAAGTCCTGTTAGCAGCCCTACTCTAATAGTAGAGGCGAACGAGGAGGCAGCAGATGGCTAGAAGCTGAAGAGTGTCCTTCATTACCTTGACAAAGTTGCCAAATTGTGCCTACCCGTTCTGTCATGATCATATTCCAGGGCATGATAATCTCCTTGATAGTTCTGGGGATTGGGATTGTTCTCTTCTATTGGGAAAACAAGATGTGGGTGAAGTTTCGAGATTCTTTGTGTTTGGTTGTTTCTGCTGTTGCCCTGCTTCCAGAGACGTTTGCGACGTTGACCAACTCAAAGTACCACAGCTGTATTGAAAATACCAAGGAGTGATTGTCCAGAGAGAGTAGCTCCTACTGAAGACGCGAAAGGGCTTGGTGTTGCGAGGAAGGACTACCACTGTCAATCGACATGGGTTAACCAGGAGTGAGCACAAACTATGAATGACTAGACAAGATATTCGAGCAACAGTAGCCTGAGGCGCCCTATCGCTCGAAGCCCAGAGACTACGAACCAAGTTGTGGATGTACTATTAGTAGAGGACATTGCAAACGACTACTACCTGGTATTAGTTAGTAGAAGCAGAATAGTATCATACTTTCCTCCTAAATTACCTTGACAAAGTTTCCAAACTGTGCCAGTGCCTTCTCTTCGACATCCTGTAAGACTTTCTCCACAACTTCAGGCCCAGCCTTATCCACAAGAGCATCCTTCAAGCAACTTCGTTCCAAATCCTGCTGAGCCAGCAACGCCAAAAGGTTGTCATGTTCTGCTAAGATTTCCAGGTACATTTTGCGCTCTTCCTGCATCTCTTCCCGCTGCTTGCAGATCATATCGTATGCCTCTGCACTCAGAACATTATTTCCAGGAAGCTCTGAGGCAGGGTCGTCCGAATCTATCAACTCATCCTCCAGCTTGCGACCTTCCAGAACTTCCATGGGCGGGGCTCGCTTTTCGGGAGAAATTCGCAGCTTGTCAACTTCTGTTTGTACGTCAGAGTCAAATCTACCCTCACGTTCCAGTTGACGGGCCTTAGATTGGGCACGTCTCCATTCCTCCGTCAAAGCGGAAATTTCAGACTTGGCTTTGGTAGCCATGTGCTCCATACGAGTTTTCAAGCCATTGTTTTCCTTTTCGAGCTCGCTCACTTCTTCCTTGAGTCGTACCAGTTCATCGGCCATATTCTCTCCTAGACCGCTCGATACATTAATCTGGTCATGGGGACCTGGACCACCCCGTCCAGACTTTCCCATGTCCTCCAGTTGGCTTTTCAATGTTTGAATGGTGGACTCGGCGGCCACACGTAGCTCATGTTCCAAAATTGTATCAGCCTCGGCAGTGGCCCGATGAGCAGCCAAAACCTCCCGTAGTCGCCGCTCGGCCCGTGCTTTGTCATCTGCGGCAACATTCAATAGATACGCGTTTTCAGTACGCAAGCGCTTAACTTCAGAATCCAAATCGCCATCACCTTGGTCTGAGCCATCTGACGAGGCCCCCAGCTTGAAAGCGGAATGGCTCTTCTCACTTTCGCGAAGCTGGTTTAGGATGCGATCCTTTTCCATCGTCATTTGTGATAGTTCATTGCGAAGAGACTCTAGTTCAGTGAAATGGTACTTTCGCAGTACATCATTCTCGTCCTCGAGAGTACCAATTCTGTACTGCAATGAAGTTCTTTTGTCTTCTTCGGACAAGCGAAGTTCTTCCAAAGCCTGTGTCAAAAAGTTAACTTCACTTTTCACAGAAACCACGTCCTGCTCTGAAACAGAAGTTTGAAGGCGAGCTTTGGCTAGTTGCTCATTTGCTTCTTTCTCAGCAGCACGGGCGACTTCGACTTCCTCGATTGTTCGAAAAAGAGACTTCTTCAATTGCACAATTTCGATGCGTTCCTTCATTTTCAGCCTCTCCACCGCCTTCGCTGTGCGCTGTTGAAGTTCATCAGATGGGACATCTTGTGAATTTAAAGACACAAGCGCCGCAATTTCATCGCGTAGCCGATCAATTTCCAGCGCGGACGTCTCTCGGTTGATACGTTCGTCCTCGGCAAGTTGACGGTATTCCTCCACCTGATTCTTCAAGTCTTCGATTTCATCTCGCAGAGCTTGGGCGGCGACTTCTGTAGCACGGTTGAATGAATCATCAGTAACATAAGTCTGAAGAACACTGTTGGCCTCCTGAAGCTCTTCTTCAAGCTGAGCAATTACAACTGTCAACCTATCCCTGTCCTCTTCCAGCTTGTCACGAGTCTTGGACTCTTGAAAGCTCTTGAGACGGTCCCGTTCGTCTCTCAACTTTTCTGTTGTACTCTCAGCTGTAGCAAGTCTTAATTTCAAATCTTCGAGCTGCTTTTGTACAACATCTAGTTGTTGTCTCTCAATTTCCAAACCTTCTGTAATGGAGGATTTCTGTTTTTCAAGTTCTTCAATGGAATGACTTTTGTCAGCAAGCTGTGTGTTCATGTCTGCGAGAACAGAGTCTTGTTCTTGCAATTTCAATCTTGCTTGGGCCAACTCTTCGTTGACTATCTCCAAGTCACGTTCTAGTTCATCTGCTTTCTGTTCCCAACTTTCGATTGCAGCATTTGCATCTCCAGCTTGATCTGCCAGTTGTTCTTCCACCTCTTGGAGTTGTGACTCAAGTTCCTCAACTCGAGCTACCGGGCAAAAGACAAAAATCGTTAAAATCTTACCGATCGAAAATCCAGTTTCCACATCAATCTACATACCTGTCCACATTGACACAACTTCCTCACTCTCTGAACGTGATGCATCCAAAGATGCTGACAAGTCGTCCAAGGATTGTCTCAGTGTATATGCTTCGCTCTGTGCAGCTAAGCGCTGCTCCCTTTCGTCCGCAAGATCTCCACGTAGTTTGTTGATTTTCTCATTTTCTGAAGTGCCTCGAGAATCAAGCTCCAAACGAAGCAACATGATATCGTTCTCGCGATCCTGAACATCATTCATTACCGTATGTAACTTGGCTTTGAGTTCTTCGAGGGTTGATACCCCTTCATCCCTTTGTGCCTCCATCTCACCCCGAAGGACGCTGATGGTTTGTTCAAGCTCCGCAACACGCTCGATATGGTTGGAACTTGATGTTTGTCGCGCCTCGTATAGTTGCCCTTCTAATTCAGTGATCTTCTCGTGAAGAGACTCAATCTCATTTTGCGACGTTTCTTCTCCATTCTTGTAACCAGCCAATTGTGACTCAGCAAGCATACAACGTTCTTCCAGCGAGGTCAGGTTCCCTTGCCACTGTGCAATTGTAGCTTCGGTATCCTGTTGCTGCTCCAACAACTGAAGATTCAAGGAATCTAGCTCAGATTCCAGCTCCTCTACGCGCGCTTCCCATTGCCTTACAACACCTTCAAACTCTGCTTGATCGTCGCTTGCTGTGACATTGTCACTGCCCTTCAACCGATCCTCCAAATCTGCAATTTTCGAACGAAGGGACTCAATCTCACCATGCGACTGCTCTGGATTTTCTTCGTTTGAACTAGTTGGCAAACGGTCTTCCAAAACCGTAATTCCCTGACTGAGGGATTCAGTTTGACCATGTGTTTGGTCGTCTCCTTCCATGTGCGACTCTGCAAGCTTACATCGCTCTTCTAGAGCCCAAACGGTATCTTGCCACTTCATGATTGCCGCTTCTGCCTCCTGTTGTTGTTCTGCCAGTCTATCATTCATTGAATCAAGCTCAGCTTCAAGCTCTTCCACGCGCTCTTCCCACTGTTTCATAACTGATTCAGCTTGAGCTAGGTCGTCAGTGGCAGCATTCCGTTCTGCAATTTTCTCTTCAAGCTGCACCTCTAGTTCTTTCGTGCCTTCCTTTGGGGGGTCAGAGATTCTGTCCAGTTTCTCATGCAGTATTTTTACTTCATCTTCTAGGCGATCCTTCTCTGAAATCGTGGTATAGTTGTTGCTGTCAGTCTCGAAGTCACGGACAAGCGAATCCTTTTCTGGCAACAGTGCATCGTACTGTTCAGATCGTTGTTTGGCCTCCATCTCAGCTGCAGTGGCACGGAATCCCAGCTCTTTGATCTTCTCACTATATTCGCGTTCTTTGGATTGAAGCTGATCTTGTAACGAAGATATCTCTTGCTGTAGTTCACTATTGGATGCGGGCGACATTGATCCCTTATGACCAGGGACCTCATTGAGTGACAAGCCTGCCACTGCATCGGGTGGTGTACTGGCGAACACGGCAAACGCATCTTCATTTGCCGGGGAATCCATACAAGCAGGTTCAGATACTCCATTCTGGGATTCCTTTTCCGAATGTTTCTCCAGCAGCAAAGCCAATTCCTTCTCGAGACTTTCACACCTTTCTTCCATGTCGGTATAGCTGACTTGCCATTGCGAGATTGTTTCATTCGCATCACTTTGTTCCTCTTCAAGTTGACTTTCGAGGCCTGATACTCGTTCCTCCAACTCTGCCACCTTGTCCTCCCACTCGCGGATAACCTCCTCACTTTCTTCAGCCACCTTTTGGGCTTCGTCAAGTTCAACCTTCAAATGGTTAGCCTCCTCGTTTGCTGGACTCTTCTCAGAGGTGTTTGCCACGTCAGAGTTTCTCAAACTTTCCATTTCAGTTTCTAGCTGACTGATTGTGGCCGAAGCATTGGCATGAAGGTCTTGCCAATATGAAACAAGGCTGTTCGATTCCTCGAGTTTGGCAGAAGTTTCGGCACTCAATGAAGACAACGCCGACTCCAGCTCTTCAACCTTCCGCTGTAAATCCTGAGAAAATCCATCTCGTACACTATCAGAGGTTGCTTGGCCGCCCTCAGTTGTAGTTACGGTAGCACTGGTTGCTCCACCAAAGAAGTCTTCTGCGTCACTGAAAGAAGGCCTGATGTCACCTTCGTGTAGTTCTTGAACAGCTGACATTCCTGGAGAATTAGTCTCTTCAGATCTACTTACGCTTCTGAGCTCTTCGATCTGACGCTGAGACTCGTCGTTACGAGCACATAAATCAGTGAATGCGGCTTCTAGTGAACTAAGTTTGTCCTGCAAGGAATCACGCTCTGCTGATATCTCAGAATTGGATTCTTCAAGCCTCTTGAGTTCTAGCTGCAGTTGATCGATGACGCTGTGGTCAGCCTCGGTTTCTGGAGGAAGATCCGATGCATCCTTTTGTGCCATCTGATCTTGCAGATCTGACAATTGGGAGTCCTTGGCTGCTAGAAGAAGTTGAGCTTCAGCAAGCGAGCTTTCCGCGGACTTCTTGGCAGAGAGCAGCTCTCCAATTTTCTGTTGAACCATGTCTGCCCAAGATCTCATGTCGGTCAACTGGCTCTCCAGATCTTCATTCTCCTTTCGCAATCCTTCGACCTCCTCAGAAGAACCTTTCTTGGAGAGAGACTCCTCCAACTCTGCTTCTCGCTTTCTGGACTCGTCGAGTTGCTTTTGTAGCAACTGTACTTCTTCTCTGGCAATTCCCAGGTTCTCGCTTGTATTCTGACTGGCAGTCAGCTCTTCGTGCAATGCGGCCAAATCGTTCTCCTTGGTAGCGACTTCTGATTGAAGAATCTTCAACTGCTCGTCCTTTGCTGAAAGCTCACTCTCCATAAGCTTAACAGACGCTTCATTCAGAGCAGAAGAGGCAGCAGACTGATAATCCTTTTCTGCTGCTTTGAGCCGAGTCGTCTCGGCAGTCAATGATGCGACTTGATCTTGCAAAAGCTTGTGGTGTTCTACAGCCTTTTCCATCCATTCCTGCGCCGCAGTGTTCGCTGCTTGTAGCTCAGCAATTTCTTCGTCGCGTGCCCGAATGTCATCATCACTGCAAGGGCCAGCAACCCCATTGCTTAATCGGCCTTCGAGTTCTCTGATGATCGATTCTTTCTTGTATATGGCTTCGTCCGACTTGCGAACGACTTCTGACAATTCATGGGTCAAAGCAGTAATTTGCCGTTGAAGTACTGCAACATCATCAGAAGAATCTTCATCGGCGTGAGATGTATTCAAAATTTCCTGCGTGAGGCGTTCGATTTCTGTGTCCTTTTCTCGAATTTCGTTTTCACATCGAGCAATCTCGTCACTCTCTGGGTGTCCGAGTCCCTCACCAGGATGTGTGGTATTGCGAGCTTCGTCCAGTTGTTGTAACAATTCAACCTTCTCTCGTTCCAGCCTTTCCTTTTCTGCTTCCCAAGTAGCTTTGGCCGACTCTAGCGAAGCATCAAGATTCATCTGGAACTGACTTTGCGCCGACTCTAGTTGCTCTCGCAATGTAAGCTCAGCCTGTTGGGAGTCAGAAAGTTGCTGTTCCAAAGTTTGAACTTTATGGCGCATGCTTTGTTCTTCAGACTGTAGTTGTTGCATATTCTCTTGTTGCGAGGTTGCATTTGCTAGTGCCTGCTGCGAAGCTGCCAACTGTTCTTGCAGTGATTTGACTTGGGTGGACAACTGGCTCTGGCTGGTACCCATTTCGTTCATTTTCTTAACAGCCATAGCCATCCATTCGTCAGCAGCCTTGGCATCGCTACGCAAGCGAGTATTCTCGGCCTTGAGAGTGGACACTTCGGTCGAGGAGACAGAATCGGCACCAGGTTGCGGGGTTGTAACGGCCCCTGGCGTGGCGGGATCAGTGTGCGCGTTGCCGTTGTTGCTGGACTGGCGATACTCTTCTTCCAAACTTGAGTAAGCTTGGCTGAGCGCCTGTAGCTCTTGTTCCATTCGGTCGCGATCTTCTTGTGCCTCTTGTTCCTGCCTTTTGCTTTCAGCAACAACATCTCGCATTTCTGCCAGCTGTTGTTCCATGGAAACAACCTCGTCTTCGTGTGCTTTTTGTGTCTGCTTCGATTCTTGTTTCAGAGACACAATTTCCAGCTCCAACTTGGCAGTTTTGTCTGTCAACTCACTGAGCATACCGTCCAACTCGTTTGGTGTGCTTTGCATTCGACGTTGCCATGTCTCCAACTGCGCAGATTGAGATGACACCTTTGCTTGCGCTTGCTCCAATTGTTCACGCAGCTCATCCAACTCAGCAGACTGCTGAACTACCAGTCTTTGCAAGGATTCACCTCCTGCCGACTTGGCTAGGCCAGCCAGATCATTGGATGAAACTCCATCCATGGTGGGAACTGTATCCTCCTCATCCTCGCCGCCGGCAGAACTTCCAGTCAACTCACGTACTATTCTCTTCCGGACAACCCAGACAGCCTTTTGATACCAATTTTCCCAATGTTTCGACTCCAATTCGCAGGTTGCCCAAGAAAGATCCTTGTTGGAAGTCTTTTTGAAACCTTCCAAGAGCTTAGTTACCTTGGAGATTCCAATCGCTTGAAGGACCTGCAAAATACTGGCAGGGGTCCATCCTCCACATTCTGTAACATCTTGTGGATAGTGCTCCATCGCCAAGCCTAGCAACAAGTAAACCATGGGCGCAGTTGGTCGCTTGGGGTTCGCCAAGGTAGCCAGGTGCGTGGACGCCGTACATTGGAGCAAAGTTTGCACCAAACGAGGTGTATCTGAAATATACTCACACAAGAATCGGTACAAGGACCATTGCATGGTAGGATTGATGGACGAAGAAGCATCGCCCGTAGCATCCATGGCAAGGACCTCCAACATGTGATCTAGGGATGCAGGTTCCGGGGTAACCTTGAATACCATTTCTCGGGATTCAGCGTCCACCAAGAAGACAGACAGTCCACCCAATGCTCCTGACAGAAACAGTGTGCGTTGGTCTTGAGACACAGCTTTCCCTTCTGGAGTGGGATGCACTAGCTCTCCAACATTCTCGGCAATGGTGTTCCACAACTTTTGAATGACAGTAGGACCGGGTGCATTCATCGGATTGTCTTTTTCTTCGGACATGGGAGGAGGTGCCAAAGTGTGCAGGAGAATCTCATGAATCCGATCCGGTGCCAGCACGTTTCGAAGTACGGCCAGGGCCGCTTGACTAATCCCCATGCGCTGCAACAATGAACTTGCTGCACCACCCCCGGTACAGACCAAATACAAGAGTCGATCCAAGCCAGAATGGCGATCCATGGTAGTTGGATCGTGAAACTTTTGAGCAACCAATTCCAACGCTCGTTGTTGTAGCCCTGGCGATGCCAAGGCACAAACAGGCGGCCGAGCAGGTTGTAAAAGCGCCAACTCCCACACCAAACTGCACAATCCTTGGTGTTGCTTCCAAACCGTAGGGCGCAATGTATCACTCTCCAGCAGTCGATCGATAATATCCAAGACCACTGTGACGACTTGCTCTTCGGCAGGCAAAAGGTGTGGCAAATCGTCGTTGGTTGGTACTTCTTCCTTTGGAGTTTCCTGTGGTGTTTCGGGTTCGGACCAAGGAGTAGCTGCAGCCTTTTTGCTTCCTGTATTCAACAAGGCATCCAAATCATCGTCGTCGTCATCATCATGAGAAGCGACAGATGGTTTGGAAGTAGTCGATGCTTTCTTGGACGATGATGTCGTTCCATTGGACGTTGAGGATTTGGCAGGAATTTGATCGGGATGCAAAAAGTGTTGACCACCACGTAGATCCACCAGTTGCGCCAAACGAGGCGCCAAAGATGGACGTTGCCATAACAAATCCAACAAATTGGCGTCGGCATGTCGGACCAATTCCTGAATCAAGGTAAGAATATCCAAAATAGAAGGATTTCCTCCTGTCAAACCCCCATAGAGACGCCAGCCCATATCAAGCAACTTAATATCCAATTCAGCAAATAAAAAGACCTTGGCCATAGGCGCTGAGGTGGCGAGAAGTTGTGCCACTTGCAACGCCCCTGTTCGAACTGGTTCTTGCAACGGATTGTCCATGTCGGCTGTAATGGTATCAGCCAAACGATGTAGAGCATTGGGGGCTTGCAACCATTGACGATGTGCCAAGGAAGTGTGATTTTGACACAACTTTTCCAACAAATGGAGTGACAACACACGCGTATACGTGGGGCGCTGCGACGCTGGATCCATGACATCCAAAAGAGCGTCCAAGAGAGATCCCGACGCCGGCAAGGTCAATGCCTGGGAATCCTTGGCCAAATGTTCGAGATACAACTTCAAAATGACAGTGATACCTTCATCATCCTCCAAGGCAGCTTGATTACTCTTGAGTTGAGAATGTTGCAGCAAATACACTAAATGTTCAGTCATTTCTTCGTGTTGCCAAATCCACGCCGATTGCCACTCGAGTGGTTGTTCTCCATTGACGTCATCGGTGGAAGGTTTGGACTGAAATCCTTCCAGAATGCTCTTGAGAGTTTCCACTGCATCTTGAACGCTAGAAGCACTGACAAGGCGATCCATGGCCATTTCGGCACTGGCAGGAACTGCAACACTCATGCTTGCCTGCACTAGTATAACGAAGTTGCAAGTTCAACAATGCTGATGTGTACAAAAAAACCTCCCAAAGATAGGATGTCGGTAACTCCTGTTGTTTGATGTGCTTTGTACTTTTTGACACACCAGTCCAGTAGAACTCTTTTGGGGACTAACAACTGATTCCTTTGATACTGTGTAAATCAAACCAATCCTTCACTACAACAACGTATTGCGCAACAAGAAGGACACAACCAGTGGCAAACCCACCAAATAATGCTTCTCGCACGCTCTCGTCTTCTTACAACGACGAGAAGTTGGGACATTGGATCTCCTCCGTTGGTCCTTCGTCTGCGCGTGTCCACGGCGCGAGTTTACGTCATTGCGTTCCTACGGCATTCCTATGAACCGTATATATGTGTATATACTGGGTCAGTACCTACAATCATGGCCTTGTCGAACTTCTCTTAATTCCGTATGTATTTCTATTCAAACAACACTACCGGTACAACTGTTGTGTCGTCCAAAACTTCTCTCTCCTCTTCTTCCCTCCTCCACTATTACTACTACTACCTGTACTATGGCAAATGAGTATCAACCTCCCCTCTCAGTAGTTCCCTGTTGAGGCTACACGATTCACCAACCTTTCTCATTTCGTATGTGACAATCTATCCGGCAAGCAATCAAGATACATCATCGTGTCTTGTGCGACGCCCAAGGGGACATCATTCATGTTCAACGTCCATCATTTTTCACATCCACACCACACAAATGAAGCATTCGGAAGCTGTTCCTTTCTCTCATTCATGCTACGCTCCATGTGATTCACATACACACAGTAGATCTGTTCCACGGGAATACGAATGCTTGCTATGGCGGTTCCCCTTGGGATTCATCCGATGTTATAGCAAACAGACAGTACGGTACGATCCTTTTGCTCTCTGTCCCGTCACACTTCTGAAAACGCAACAACGGGTACTACAGCTCTGGCTGTTGCCACTCTCTCCTTCATCCGTACAATCGTTTCCATTCTTCCTCCGTTAGTCAGTAGTTGCTGACAACACTACTAGACTACAAAGCTGACGCAATCTATTCTCAGAAGTAGTACATTCTCCTCCCATTCTTTCAGCATGAAAGATGGTGGTGACTTGACATCCTTGGCTTCTTCCAAACGTAGTAAGGGTACCGCCAGTACCAAAGCGAGCACGTTTGCCTCGTCCAAGAAAAGCAAAACTTCCAAGTCGTCTACAACCCTGAGTACTATGCATGAGAAAAAGAAGAAATCCAAAAAGTCAACGACCAAGAAATCTACCAAGGACAAGGGTTCCACGAAGAAAAAGTCCACCAACAAGTCGTCCAAAAAGACCAAGACCCAAACGATCTTAGCAGAACCACCCAAGGAAGTTGTCGAGTATTTGGATGTTCTCTTTCGTTCCGCCTTTTTGGGACACTGTGATCCTACTCTCTTGCAACATGTGCATTTGGTCAACATCAAACTTTGTTTCAAGGATGCCTCTACCAATATGAAGCATGTGATTTCCACATCCAAGGATGCCAACAACAAGTCATCCTCCAAAAACAAGTCCAAGAAAAAAAACAAGAAGTCGTCATCCACCAAGGAGAGCAAAAAGAAATCCAAAAAGAAATCCTCCGATGATCCATCCGAGGTGGAGGATGAAAAAGTCGAGTTGCCCTCTTCCTTTTTTGATCTCGATGTTACCGCCATTGCCGAAATGGTCGCGACCCCCAAGGACGCCAGTGCCAAACAACGCCGACGAGCCAAAAAGGGCACTTCCGATAGTATCCGAAACAAGAAATCGCACGACAGCACTACCGGTAGTAGCGATCATGACCAATTCCTTCAGGACATGGCAAGCATGACGCACTCGTCCTCGGAAAGTACGTCCACCCCCGTAGCGACCAACGCCACGGCTGTTCTAGTGGAACCTACCGTCACGAGCATTCTGGAAACTCCAAACGACACTGATTCTGTGGAGCCTCCGAGTGATCCCCTAGAGTTATTTGACAACATGCCAAAAGACAACGACATCGGTGAGGCAGCAAAGAAGCCCAAAAAGAAAAAGTCCAAACTGAACATGGTCATCAAAAAGACGAAAAAGACGATAGGCAAAGCCTTGGGAGGGAGCACCAAGAAAGAAAAGAAGCGGAAAAAGAAGGAAAAGAAAAAGAAAGTCAAATGGACACCGCTTCCAAGCGACCAAGTACCATTGGGAAGTGCGATGGATGAGGAGTATGATGAAGAAGATGACCTTCAATGGGCTACTCAGGATTTGACAAGTCCACCGGGACGCCGAAAGAGGATATCCAAGGCATGGGGCGGGGAAGAACGTGAATACAGTGAAACCAGTGAATATGGAATGAGTGTTGTGAGCGGGATGGGGGCGCCGCCGGTAGAAAGCTCATCGTCGGTAGATGAAAACAGCATGTATACCAATGGTGGGGCAGAACGGTCGAGGGCACTGGGACAACAAGATTATATCTCCAATAATGGTATACAATATGATTCATCTGATGATGGTTCTACGGTGGAGGAGATTGAGATTGACGAAGAAAGTTACTACTCGGAGGAGTCTTGGGACGAAGAAGAGGAATATGTTTCTTCCGATGAAGAAGAATATGATTCTCGAAAGCCAAGTCAAAACGATGATGATGCCTACATATCTCCCGACGAGGATGAAGGCTATGAGTCGCCGAAAGATCAAGGTCCCTTTGTGTACCGCGACGCTTCCGAGTACATTTCGCCTATGCAAAGTCCGGCTCCAGGAAGCCATGCAGCCTTTGAAGAGGCACGAATTCGAAAAATGATGAAGTCCAAGCTTTCTGCTCCCAGCAGTTTCTACGAGGATATTGAAAATGACAGCAGTAGCAGCAGCAGTAGTAGCTGAGTGCTCTCTCCCATCAAGATGATAGGTCCCATCATTCGAAAAGAGATTCCAAGCAGCGCGGTTTGGTTGAATCTTCCTTTTGGGGGATCTGCCATGGATCCACCAATTCATTTGTGAACCAGCAAGCCGTTGTTACAAGGGAATATCATACTGGCTTTGTTGGAGAAGCGAAGTGACATGAATTGAATAGCCTTGTCTCGCGTGTCCGTTCATCCCCTGGTTTCCGGCTTCTGGTTGGTTTTCGGGATTTAGCCAAAAATACATGATACGCATTCTGGTGGTGGGTGGTCGCCGTGCGCGTCACGTCCGATGCCCGCCTTTGAACGGAAAGACTTGGACGATGGCTGGGGCAGGTGTGACATTGTCCGTTGTTTAAGTACTCCTATTGGTTGGACATAAACTTAACAAATTTTCTCCTGTAAAATATACAAATACGGAATCCCGTGCCTGCTTTGGGCCTGCCACAAAGGAATCGGATTGTGTCACTCACATAAAACCATAGGCGCGCAATTCTCCGACATCAGTTCAGTGTGGACCACACTTTTCCCCGTCACTAACCCATTCCACTAGGTAGTCTAGTGGGGCCAGTGGACTCCCATTGCCTCCAGTACAAAGACAGAGCAACAACAAACGACACACAACAACAAAGTTTGACAGCATGACGCCATCGCTCTCTCCTCGATCCGTTCTTGGTTTCTTTGATGACATTGACACCAATGTTCCCAAAAATAATTGTTCGGAGCAAGATGAGAACAGACAGCGGCGAGGTGAGAAACGAAAGCTTCAACTCATTTTGAATGATCACGATGAACCCGAGTGTCAACATCGTTCTCCTGGAGATGTGTTTCGGTCCATCAATCTACGTCATCGGTTGTTGTGTGATAGAACTGTGGAATGGCTTGCTTCTCATCCAAACACTTGTCACAACTTGGAGGAACTCTGGTTGGGTCCAGTCTTTCAATCACCCAAAACTTTATTGTTGGCTATTCATCAAATCCCCCCTTCGGTCAAACATCTTGACCTAGATCTGCGAAACTTCTTGGATCTGCTTCCTCAAGCTCTTTCCCATCTTTTTCATCCATCCAAGTCTCATATTGAAAGTCTCAGTATCCGATTCTTTGGTGACTCAGGTGCCATGGAGCTTGCCAAGTGGATTCCTCGTCATCCCAATCTCAAGCGATTGGATCTTCGTGGGAACCGCATTGGAAAGGAGGGACTTGCAGCCATTGTGCGATCCCTTGGGCAACATCCGCACGAATTGGAGTACCTCAACCTGAGTTGCAACTGCATCAAAGACGTGTCTCACTTGAATGAGCTCCTTGCATCCAAGGACTCTTCCTTGCAAACATTGGATTTGAGTTTCAACTGGATTGGAGATGAAGATATTGGGAAGCTATGCTCTAGTCTACGTCATAACAGTTCCTTGAAAGACCTCAATGTGTTTGGATGCCAACAAGTGTCCAAACGAGGTATGGAACAACTTGTACATTGCCTGGAGGAGTACAATACTCGACTCCAGATGATTCATATCCAGCTATTGGATCCTGAAATGAACAAAATGCATAAGAGCATGAACTCATGGCTTTCCCTCAACAGGGCAGGTCGAAGGTTGCTGAGTGAGGCGCCACCACTTGAGATTTGGTCTCGGGTGTTGGAGCGTTCTCGTCATGACCCTGCCGCCTTGTTCTTCTTGCTGCACCAGGGCGTCTCCCCTGTGCTGAAAGACAACAGATAGCGCATCAGCTTCTTCTACTAAGGAAGCCTCTCCATAAGTATGGTTCCAACTAGCTGTACATTTGTTCCGAACCATATTGGGGCGAGCGCCACGGATTCGAACATCCATGCCGACAATAGACTTGTCCAGCTATGGTCCTTAAACTTCCGAATTGTCCAAAAACTATTAGAAAAGAACTATTGCTCTACTATGGCTTTTTAACTGGTAGGTGCCAATGGAATCTTCGGTAATGCTGACACCTCCAAAGAATAGGGCGCCCCATGGGGACGGAACAACACAGCACTTTATCCTAACCCTCTCCTGCACTCCTTCCGACACAAGGATCCCCTACATCCTAACCCGATAGCAGCAGTTCATCGAAAGCGACGGTGAAGCTGGAGAGGTGCAACACAAGAACTAAGAAGATAGACTCCCGACGAGACATGTCCTTAGACCCTCAAATAGCCACAGCAACGACAAAGATAGCGTCACATTGGCGTGACGAAGTTGCGTGTGTCATCCCGTTCATTCGTTCAACCACGACACCTGGTAGCAAGATTGTTGAGGCATTTCCGATGGTAGCNTAGGCATTTTGCGTCCGTTCCAGACGGACTCATCCGACCTCAACTAAGTGATTGGGTGGGGTGAATGGGTGGGACACGTTTCAGGAAAAACAATCGTGACTCCCACAAATTGAAATTCTGTTCTGCCATCACAAAGGAATACAAATTCTGACTACTTTCTTGTTGAAACACCATGAGCAACTCCTTGGAAGAACCCTGGATCCTTGTCGACTATCACCAAGAAGTCCTCCGCATCTGGCCTGATGCGTTTGAGGCTCCTGTGAGCTGCGAAGAAGCCTCCTCGTCCTCGTCCTCCTCGTCGTCCATGGTAGGGACAACTTCACCTCCTGTTGGGGTGAATGCAAAGCCCCAGGAAGCGATCAAAGGGGCCCTTGCTCCGCCTTCGTCCCCTTAATATTCTGCTCAATAGTCTTCAATGCAGAGCGAAGGGGGGTGTCTGTCGTCGTGTCACCCTTTTGAGGATCATGCAGGAGGTACTACTTCTTGGCGAGGAGGAGGAAGAAGGAGCGAAAGAGGAGGACTCTGTATGTTGCATGATTGGTACCTGGTGTGCAACAAACGAGAAATAATGTATTGTAGTAGAACCAGTCTGTTTCAAACTTGTTTATTCTTCCAATACACAATCCTTGTCAGCAGTATGACCTCTACGCTACTACAGAGAAAACATGAAGCGCAGGCCGAAGGTTGCTGAGTGAGGAACCACCACTTGAGATGTGAGGGTGATGGAGCGTTCTCGCCATGATCCTGCCGCCTTAATTCATTTTACTGCAACTGGGTGTCTCCCCTGTGCTACAAGACAACAGTTGGCGCATCACCTTCTACTAAGGAAGCCTTCCCCAAAACATGGGCTCCATTTGGCTGTATATCCATTCCGACCCATGCCGAGGCCAGCGCCACGGATTCGAACTTCCATGCCGACAATAGACTTGTCCAGCTAATGGTCCACAAACTTCCGAATCAAGTTGTGTTTGCCAGCTGTTGAGATTTAGTATTAATAATTCTTTAATTCCTCCTGTTGTTACGGCGAGGTCCTCCACGACCACCGCCACCACGGCCTCCTCCGCGGCCACGACCGCCGCGACCTCCTCGTCCACCCTTGGAATTTCCGCCATCACGACGGTTGAATGGACGGTTGTTGCGAGACGCCGAATTGAATCCACCGCCTCCTCGTTGACCGTATCGGTCATCACCATCTCCGTTCTTCCAGTCATCACGGTATCCATGGTTGCCGGTGGCGGCATCCAACAAACGTTCGTTGGCCTCGACCAAACTGGCAGCCTTGTCGGCGAATTGCAAAGCCATGACTTGCATGTTGCTGGGCTGGACCTTGCGCAAGACAATGGTTTCGGTGGGTTGATCCCAGCTAGCGTGAAGTTCACGGTTGATCATCATCTTGGAAACGACCGAGTGTACTTCGTTCTTGCTCATTTCGAACATGGCACACAATTGGCTCAAGGACAAGGATTCATATTGAGCCGAAAAGGCAAAGAGGTAGGTACGAAGACCTTCCAACTTGATCTTGGCGGCGAGCATCGTCTTGATGGATTCGGCAGAGCTTTCTCCAGGAAACAAATTCCAGACCTCAAGGTTGGTACAGAGATCGACACAAGTCTTCCATTCTCCCTTGCGAAGATTCTTGGACGCACACATGACAAAGTCCCTGGTTTGTTCGGGGGGACCTGTGAACACTTGATGTTCGTACATGTCATTGTACTTGCGGAAGGTACGACTAATGGGGCGTCGGAACCGCGTGTTGTCGTTCAATGAGGCAGAAGCCATGTTGGGGACCTCCAACAACATGGCACTGATCAAGTGACAAGCTTCCAACAGTTCCAAGTTGATATGTTGATGGAATGGGATTTGCCGACGCAACTCCGCCTTTTCTTGTTCTGGTGTCTTGTCGTTGAAACGACCCGTATTGACGCCTTGGGCCAACAATTCACGGACACGTCCGGAGCATACTTCGGACAGACATTGGTGCGCATCAATGATGCGACCATGACGGAACGCACACATACCCAAGGTGACCATCATACGGTTGAACAAGATCATGGTAGGAATATCCCCCAAATCATAAATGGCATCTTGCAAATGCGACATCAATAGCAAATCACGGGCCTCCAAGAACTGATCGTGGAGAGCCAAATAAAAGACGTGACACATGGTAGCACGGGCCTTGGCCAAGTCGGTTCCATTCTCATAGACATAGGCACAGAGGGATTGGATCAAATCGGCATTGGCCTCCGCCTCGGCACCGTCTTCGGGCAAGGCAGGCTTGCCCGAGGCTGCGGCGGGGTGGCACACGGAATCGGCAGGAGCCACGGTATCGGTAACACAGGCAGGATGCAACATGGAAACATCTCCAAATTGGTTGCAGAACGCCGTGGCCCGATCGACTTGCTTGGCAATGGAATCGTGTCGGTAATACAAATGCTCGACACGGAGTTGGGCCATGGCAGCAGCCTCGGCCGTTTGGCCTTCCCGGGAAAAGTAGGTTTGACCAGCGGTCAACAACTCCACCAACTTGGCTTCATCCCGAAGACGCGTGACATAATCGGGACTGTGTGGAAGAATCTTTTGAAGACTCTTGGTGAATTCAGCTTCCAAACTTCCAAAGTACATGCTCAAGGAGCCGACGACAGGAATGGTCTTGAGTTCTTCGGCAGACATGGAGTTTTCCTTTTCGAGACGCAGACGTTCGGCGCGTTCATCCTCCGTCTCGGGCTCTCCGGTATGAGGGTTGATCAAGGCTTGTTCGGCAGCGACTGCAGCCATGGCTCCTTGTGCTCCCGAGGCAGCAGCCTTCATTTTCTTGGCATTGGCGGCCGTTCCCAAGACCATATCAGCCTCATCAATGGTCTGGACTCCCAACTTGTATCCATCCTCAACTAGGACCTTGGAGATACGCTCTAGGTAGGAAGCGCAAGACCTCCAAGTGGCAGTATCCATGAAATCATCAATGGTTCGCTGCAATCCAAATTGAGCAGAGACGACATACATGAGGATAGGAATCTCGACACGAGGACCAAACTCCATGGACAAACGACTGAGACCTTCGAGTTGACGAAGCATCTGCTTGGCATCGGTACCACGACGTCCTCGTTGACTGGCAATCTCCTTGACCTTTCGGTTGACCAATGCCGCCGTCAATCCCTCGACGGGCAGGACGGACTTGGGCGCCCGAATGGCATCATGGTCCCGACTAATAACGGTCGTATCCTTCTTTTCGACAGCCACCTTTTGGACCTTGTCCTTTTTCTTGTCCTTTTTGGCGACGACGGTATTCTTCTTGAGCCAGCGGGCGCGACCCTTGAGTTGGGAGTAGGCACCTTCCTCTTCTTCGTCACTGGAGGAACTGGAATCATCACTTTCCTTGTCCCAATCCACTTCATCGTCGGAATCGTCGTCGTCGTCGTCGTCATCACTATCATCGTCCGAGTCCTGTCATTGCATTGCAGGAGGGCCAGGGGGTGAGTGGATGAATATATGGAGGGGGGAAAGAACGATACAACTAGAGATACCAACACAGATACCAACACAGAAATATATACGTACATCATCCGAGTCCTTGTCGGAATCATCGTCACTGTCCGAGCTGGAGCTGGAACTGGAGCTATCATCGTCACTGTCATCATCACTATCGTCACCGGCATCCTTGTCTTGATCATCATCGAGGATATCT
Organism: Nitzschia sp. Nitz4; assembly: GCA_013372465.1. Lineage (NCBI taxonomy): Eukaryota > Bacillariophyta > Bacillariophyceae > Bacillariales > Bacillariaceae > Nitzschia > Nitzschia sp. Nitz4. The sequence continues at coordinate 23,967 of WXVQ01000154.1, forward strand.
CCAGGATCAGGATTCTTGCGGTAATGATCCATGACGACTTGGTAGGGCTTGTTGTGCTTCTTGAGGGCCAACTTCATCCGATTCAAGGCACGTCCTTGTCGCGCACTCAAGGACTTGAAGGCAGCCTTGTCGGCCAAGCGCTCTGGAATGTAGGTGTCTTCTAGATCTACGAGGATGCGAACCAAGGGCCGCGGAATTCCCTCCGCCAGGACTTTCTTGGCCTTGATCATGGCCTTGGACAAGGCGTCGAACTCTTCTTGGATCTGAAAGAAGTCTCGCTCTCGCATGGCGGCGCGGATGGCGGAGATGTGCTTCTGGAAGGTTTCCAAGGAGCGCTCCTTGCCCGACTTGACCACACGGGCCTCGTCATCGTCGGAATCGCTGTCGCTGAAATCCACCCATCGGTTGGCCGTGGTGGGCTTGACGTCTTCTTCGCTGTAGTTCGAAGAGCTGTCGGAAGCGTCGCTGTCCGAGTCGCTGGAACTCGCTCCTGCCCAGAATCGAGACATGTCCTCGTCTTTTTGTTTTCTATCAGAGAGTTAGTTACACAAGAGTGGCAATGGCTGCTGGTGTGTGAGTCCACAGCTTCTTGTTGTTACTACGATACTTCTTGCGGCCAGCAACGACGGGTGGTGGTAGAAATCTGGTGGGAGGACGGACCGAATAGGTATGATAGTGATTGTGGCTATGTACAGTATTCTACTGTACGTACGGTACCTACGAATTGCTATGGATCTATGGATATTCCTTCTGTACTACTACCGGTAGTACGATACCGGTATCTAGGATAAACTTTGGTGAACAGTATTCACACTACGGTAGTATGTTGTACTACCGGTACTCTCCTTAGTATTCTTACCGCTGGACCGCCCGAGGTTCAAAAATCACATTGTTTCCCTTGGTAAATCCGGCAGGATACGGTGTGGCTAGAATTTCCGCTTGCGTCGTCGTCGTCGTCGTCCGTCCACCACTATCATCACCAATGTCCTCCTTTTTGCGTTTTTGCAATTCCATCGATTGCTGAACAATGGTTTGATTCAACGCTTGATATGCCGGACTTAATTTCCATCGATCTTGTTGTGTATACTCGGTGACCGACATCCAACGAATTTCGGCTATTTCTTCGGGTTGCGGTGTCCACACAATCGGATCGTCCAAGGATGCTTGTTGCAACGTGACATGACACAAAAAGAACAAATCGCTGGAGCGGGCCGCAAAATGGGCTTGCCGATACGCCAAAATCGATTCAAAGGCTCCCACCAAACTGGTTTCTTCCAACAATTCTCGGACGGCGGCGTTGGGAATGTCTTCTTGGGGATCCACCAAGCCCGTCGGTAGTTTCCACAACTGGACGGCCGCGGCAGGGCCTGTTTTTTCTTGCAACACCAACAATTGGGAAGGATCTTGGGGATGGAACAAAACAACACCGACTCCTAACTGATGGGTAGGTCCATGGGGCAATTTGGAAGGTCGATCCGGCACCAGCCACTGACTCAAGACTAGAATGCAACTGTCCTTGATGTAATGAAAGTTGAATCCAAGTTCCACACAAACCTGATGGATGGATGACAGGATGTGGGGGAGAGTAGCAATGGAATATGGTGAGAAAAATATGGCCACACAAGAACGACAAGAACGACAATAACAATAACAACAATAACAACAATAACAACAACAGAAACAACAGAAACAACATCATCACTGCCACACCCATCATCATCACTCTGGACATACCGGAACCAATGCAGCTAGGGAACGAGGGACTTGGATCCAAACAGCTACTCTACTTTCTGCTCTCCAAATCTCCAAGGCTTGCGTCAATTGTTCTTGAAAGGCTTCTGTGGAAAGGCCCGCAGTTGTACCGTTGTCTGGGCTTGATGACATCCTCATCATCATCATCATCAAAGTCTCTAGATTCAACGTAATTCCATTGTAGTGATCCAGTACCAAGGCTTCAGGAGGAAAAGGTGACGTTGTAACGGATTCCAGCATTCTACTTGTACTACTTGTAGAATACTATATTTGGATGATTGCAGTGTGTTGTTGTACGTAGAGTTTCTGTTGCTTTCTTCGTCCAAATGACTACTCCCAGGAAGTATTTTGTGTGTGCTGATTGATGACAGGTCGGCAAGGAAGTTGTTGTTGTGCCACTCCCTCCAAAGCGTTCTCTCGTTCTCAAAACTGCCGGCAACGCTGGCCAATCGGCAACGAGCAGGATTGAACCTGAGACGAGACAACCAGCCAATCATCAACAAGATGAGGCACCTGCACCTCAATCACTCCAGTCGACTCCTGCACGTGACCCAAGAACCCGAACATGGTCCTCTTGCACGTCTCAAGTGATGTGACCATCATCATCCTACCTAGTACTAGTAGGTATTTACACGTTGTTGGTTGTAGAAGGTTCTAGATAAATTTGTTGTAACGACGATTGTACTACGTAGTAGTAGGACCTATTTCAAACCTGATGGAACCCACAAAAGTTTCTACGTACGTAGTAGTATTGGGGCACTCCAACAGCGTTCTTAGTTAGTATGTTGACTTGTTGGACTGCTGCAATGCTGGTGCTATCATCAAGAAGAATGTTCCTCGTTCCAATCTCCCCACAACGTTCTCTCCTTATGTCCAACGGCGACAGCTCTACTCACCGAGAGTGGACACATGGTGACAGGAGTCGTCGCCTGCATCCGGTTGTGCTGGGCGTTCTAATAATAGTACTATCTTCTCCTTCCTGTTCTCTGTATGTCGTGAGAACGGACATGGAAACTTCTTGGAACATTCTGGTGGGATCTTTTCACATTGTTTGAATCTGGAATCCCACCTTTTTCATTTCGAGCCACTCTTGTTGCTGGTTCACCATCATGCTCATAATTTTCACTTTCCGAAGTGCTCCTCGTAGCCAGTGAGGTAAGAAACGTTAGTGTTTTCTCGTCGTGTGCAACTGGTCAGAGTACCGTACGTACTGTACAACAACACTCCCAGTAGTTTACTACCATGACGTCAGTACCGACACAAGCACAATGATCGCAACATCGCAACCAAAACACTTGCCGTTGTTGGATCTCATTATTTCTCATTTTTCATTCCTCACTCCACCAACCTTGTTCCGTTCTTCCACCAAATGATGCCACTCACGCACTGGAAGTCCACTTGCACCAGAGCTGGGAGGCTGAGTCCTGCTCCCCTGAAACACACCGAACTTGTCAAGAATGTCAGGTGCTTTTACCCTTAGATCCAGCTCTTCTACAATTACCAGTAGTTCTTCGTCTGACTCTGAATCTTCACTATCCGCCTCGGCGGTACACTATCCTCTGCTGTTTCATCCCCTTGGCGTGTTGCTACTCGAATATTATGGGAGTCTCGTAGTAGACGATGATGAGCAGACGTTGGCCTGGCTTTCCACATTGCAAGACAATGTGAAAGGAACTCTCTTGCATTTTGTGGAGAGTGACCAAGAGGAGTTGGCCTTGACAGAATTGTTCCAAGTCTTGGAGCAGTGTTCTCCAAACCACCACGTGAATCAACGCCAACCACAGCCACGTGATGGTAGCCTAAGCGTTGCATTCACCAAAGGAAACCAGCAGGAAACGCAAGTCACCATTGAAAGTGAAAGGAAACAGGAGATGTTACCCATTGGTTCTGTCGACAACACTGTGGCTGGTATCCTTGAGGTTACAGTGCGGAATGGAAAAGAAAGATTGACGAAGAGCCTGTCTCGAGCGCTGAACTATGCAGCGATTGTGTTCCAAGAACAGATCATGCCTCCTCATATACCGGAACGACCCAATCAAGAGGTTTCTGAAAGAGGACAAGGAGATCGCAAACAAGCTGCATCTGACACTGACACAGATGGAATCGGCGGCGCGCCATCCAATGGCAATCCGTCAAAGGAATCGGTTCCACCGCTTGATAGAACCATCGCTTCCAAATCCGTGTCTTCTCAAGCAAAGCACCATCTCATTGTTTGGACGTTGCAATTCCAAAGGGGCTCGTATCCAATAGATGCCATGGGTACACATCGACCGTGGAGAACTCCACAAATGATAGTTTCGGTGTTTTTTTGTGCACTATCTTGGGACCAAAAACGTGGATGCGTCCGTACCAAGTATACACTACTGTGGCGGGAGTTGACGAGTTTTCCGAATGTTTCCATGGGTGAAGGGGTACGAGATGATGGACAATGGATGAACGCACTTGAGAAGGGGTCGCGTTCCATTGCACGGGCAGTGGCAATGGTCTTCAAGCTTACTGAGTTGATTGAGAACGGAACGGCCGAAGCTTTGTTCCCGTTGTGGGAGCTCAAAGGACCGAACTGTGTCAAGGTCAGGTTTGCATCCGAACCAGACCAGTGTTTCATGCTCAAGGTTTTCGACAACCGGTTCACCCCTACTACACGGTCTCCATTCCTGTGGTGTTGTGAAAGTGATGATGAAGATGAAGGTGTTGATGAGGGGATGCATGGTCTGCATGTGGAACCGTATCTCTTGTTTCATGAAGGAGGACATGCCGTTGGTGACGGTGCAACTGCCAATACCAATACCAATACCAATACCTGTCCGAATACGAGTCTGAGTGCAAGTACCAGTGCCAATGCTGCGTCGCCATTGTTTGCGTATTTCCGTAGTCATGGACGGGATGTGGATTCAAGAGAGGTCACACGGCGCATTCAAGAGTTGTCAGCAGACGGTAGTGGGGACAAGCATTCCAGTGTCTTGTTGGGCAATCCAAGGTATTGCCGGAATGGACATTATCTTTCCAGAACTCCCATCCCATGTGGTCAAGGCACTGTGGTTGTCCTGCAGTACACCTATATGGAAGGATCTCATTGGCCAGTGTGCACCCAGAAGGGTACTGGCACCACCTCCACATCTACAACGCTTGGCAGCCCTCGGTCATTCCTGCCCATTCTGGATCATTTGAAACGCCTGCATGACCGTGGGCTGGTACATGGTGACGTGCGGCTGTTCAATATGATATTTGCCAAGTCGAAGCCAGGGGATACCAGGGAGAGGGCATGGCTGTTGGACTTTGATTTGGGAGGCGAGGAAGGAGAAAGGACGTACCCATTTGGTTACAAGGAGTATTTGAGTGATGTAGGTTTGAGAGCTGGTAGTTCTGGGAATCCACTGTCGCATTGGCATGACTTGGAAGATTTTGTTGGAGTGTTGCGTTTGTTTGTGCTCAATTCGGCACTGTTGGAGAATCTGGATTCCGTATTGGACAAGCTTTTGGACAAGAAGACAAAGTTGCGTAAAGTGAAGGACAAGTTGCGTAAAGAAGAGAAGAAGTTGTATGAAGTGAAGGACAAGTTGCGTAAAGAAGAGAAGAAGTTGTATGAAGTGAAGGACAAGTTGCGTAAAGAAGAGAAGAAGTTGTATGACGAAATGTTCAAGTTGTATGAAGACTTGGAGAAGTTGATGGCGAAGCTGCTTGACAGTGCATCGGAACAAGCTGGCGAAAAGGAAGTGAAGAAGAAGATCGAATTGATTCAAGAAAAGATCAAGTCGTTGGAGAAGCAGCTTGACAGTGCACAGGAACAAGCCGGCGAAAAGGAAGCAATCCTTACCCGCAACGCTAGGAGTACATTGGCATCGGAACCGGACAAGACCAAGGCGGCAATTGTGCAACTAGAGGCCGAGGCGACCACACTAGAGAATGATATCAACGCTCTGCTCGGTGATGAGAGCATCCATTCGATATGGATGGCAACGGAGAGGACAGATATGGATTTGTACAGTAGTGTGAGCTATTTGGAAAAGCAAAAAGACGAGCTGCAATCGGTGCTTGATGAATGGAACAAGCAACGGTTTGAAGCGTTTGTAAACCCCGATCATGAAGGGATAAATGATTTGCTACGAGTAGATGAACGTGTCAAGCTGTTGTTTCGAAATTATGAGTCTGTCGGTGTCGATTCTATCGATACTCGAGCTTTTGAGCCGAAAGGGGACGCTGTTGATCCCGGGCTCTATTTCACCGCTGGTGAACAATTGACGAAGCTCATGGGTGAGCTTCAAGGCAACGACAGCAAACGAGAGCCAAAGGATTCTGTCTCCAAGAAGGAATAGGAAGACTTCTGACGCGCTGCATGAGTTGTTTTGCAGTGTTTCGGAGCAAGGTATTTCAATTGGTTGGAGATGGTCAGCGATAGGGCTTTCATAGTCCAAGTCCAATACCCATCATATAAATATACTCACAACTATTTCACCAGGTATGCTACTAACTATAAGCATACAAAGAAACACAACTCTCTGTTTTACTCTCCTGTCCCATCACTTTGGTCCGCTGCCGTAAATCCCTGAGGGTATACGCGAAACCATTCCATGGCTCCACCTTGATAGTTCACCAAATTGGTATAGTTGTGTTGAGATGCCATGATGGCAGCTTGGTAACTACGGACACCGGCCGCACAGGAAAACACCAAGGTTTCGTCGGTGGTCGGCTTGGGAAAGCCAAACTCGTCTTGGAAATCGTCTGGATCCATCCCAAATACATCTTGTGTCATGATTTTGGAGGCCAAGGGTAGATGGAGGGTATGAGGACTGAGTGGACCGGTCATGGCGACTTCGTGGGGTTCACGGACATCCAGAATGACGTAAAGAGACTCGTCGCGTCCGCCCATTTCATAGTCCAAGACAATTTCTTTCATGTCGTCCAAACCGATGGTTTGAATAGAAGGTGGAGGGACAAAGGACGAGGACAATCGACAGGCAGTATTGAAAGTGTTGCATGTTGTAGTAGGAGTGAGAGACTGGAGTGTTCTACCAGTACCAGTAATACGGCTGACTGTCGCCGACGAGGAGAGGAGAGACATGCTGCGAGATGCACTAGGATAGAAGCAACAAGGAAACATGGCTTGTCCGACAAAGGCAAGTCTTCCAGAAAGCAATTGCATTGTTATGTAGACTGATGCTGTAGTTGTCGTTGAAGGGAATGTACACTAGTAGTAGTAGTAATATCGACCAAGTACTCGTAGTGACCAGCCTGGAGCATCAACGCAGCAACGTAGCAATGGCGAATTTTGTGGCGTTGGTCGTCGTCATCGATGGCGCTCCATGGTTGACTCAATGGACTGCAAAGCAAGCAAAGAGGAGGCAGGCCACGACGACCGTGCAGTACCAACAAGGCAAACAAGGCAAACAAGGCAAACAAGACAACAACCAATCCGCAGCATGTCCAAATCCGTCGCCACTGCAAGCGGCCAATCCCTCTGGTCCAAAGTCCCCAAAACCAACGCCGAGTTGTTTGCCTTGACGTACGGCGCTCTCGTGACGGAAGTGTTGCGGGATCTGGATCAGAACTTGCCGCAAGTCAACCAACAATTGGAGCAGATTGGTTATTCCATTGGCATTCGTTGCGTCGATGAGTTCCTTGCCAAGGCTGCCACCCTCTCTACAGCGGCCATGGGAACTTCCAATCCTTCCAGTTCGTCCACATCCGCGCCTCCTGCCTCGTCCAACCGCCCCTCCTCATCCTCGAGCTTGTTGGCCTGCAAATCCTTGGCAGACACGGCCGAAGTGTTGGGCCGCACCGCCTTTAAGATGTTCTTGGGCATTACAGCCGACGTCCAACACCATTCTCCTACAGCATTCAGTTTAATCTTTGTGGAAAATCCCTTGGCTACCTTTGTCGAACTCCCCGAATCCATGCAATCCACGTTGGAATACAACAATCTGTATTGTGGGGTAGTTCGAGGGGCGTTGGAAATGTTGCAATACAAGGTGCAATGTACCTTTGTCCAATCTCCTTTGCGAGGGGATGAGACGCATGAGATTCGTGTCGAACTCTTGCAAGTCTTGCAAGATGGGGCGGGAGAAGACTATCATGAAGAATAAGAACAAATTCCAAAAGGTTGTTTTATAATAACGTATATTATTATAGTTACAATTAGTAGTTTTCATTCATGTTGTCAAGACTGTTAGAAGGATGGCCAAATGATAATGGATCCATGTTACTGGTAGTTACTACTAGTAGTAGTTACCGGTACTTGTAGACGCTAGAGTGCTGGACTGTAGTGAAAATAACGATACCCGATATGTTTTGTGGGTACGTATGGTTTTGTGGTTTGCAGTGGCATTTTGGGTGGCCTACTTTCCTTTTTGGTCACGAGCGATTCACAGTCCCGGATTTTGGAAGCACACGACCATCTTCAGGAACACAACAACAACATCAAGCAACAACAACAACGACGACCATCATGATGTTCCCTCGTCGTCGTCGCCAGCAACAGCAGCAACAGCAGCAACAATATCAACAACAGGAACCAATATTGACAGAAGCAACGTTGGTACCAGACACCTACCCTACTACTACTACTACTACTACTACTACTACAAATACAAATACAAATTATACAACTCCAACAACGACAAACTACAACTACAACTACAACCCTGCAGCACCCAATCCGAATTCGGTCGTGGTGATTCCTGCTTCCCAAGTGATTCCTGTGTCTTCCCATGAACCTCAATATGATTCTACCTTTTCCATCCTGTCACCACCCACTACTACCACGAGTTTTGGTAGTAGTAGTATGGGTACCGGTAGGAGTACATTGCATCCACCCGTGATGGTGAGTCCTTCCAACAACATTCCTTCGGTGCGAGCTACACCCTTGTATCCATCCAGTACTACCACTGCTTGCACTACCGATAGCATGAATGTCACCCCTCCTTCATGGACGGCATCTACTACTATTCCTACTACAACACCAGCTTTCACCCACCCTACCATCACCACCAACAATTACACCAACAGTACCACGACGACAGCTCTCCCCCTATCCCTCTCGGATCGATCCTCCCAATCCACGACACCCTATGTGTCATCATCGTCATCATCGTCGTCATTGGTATCTCATCGTGCACCCGATGGACAAGTCTATCATGTCCGGCAAGGTGCTCGCATGACACCCTATGTCTAAAAGCTGAAGTAGCTACCTGGTACTAGCTAGCTACCGGTAGTTACATAGTTGTGCTGTACTGGAATTCATGCATATGCTTGTAATGTAATCTTATTACCTAGTATGTACTCGTACTGTATTACTCTCTTCTCTACGCTTCCACTACTACGGAAACATCCTCCTCTTCGTTGTTGTTAGCCATTCCAACGTCCTCCTTGTCCATATTATGGACTCCTTCCGGAGCGACAGCATCCCCTTCGACCGGCGTTTGGATCTGTCGACTCGATACGACCAACAACAAAATGTACAAGGCAATCATAAAGAGGAGCACATAGTTGACCAATCGCCACCCATCCAAACCACTGCCGCCCAAATCATCGTACAAATATCCGGTGGAAAAGACACATACTCCCGACAACATGAACATGATGCCATCATTCGCAGCTTGAATCTTGGGTTTCAATGACATGACATGACGGTAGGATTGGGTGGACCATACTGTAGCATTGGAAAAGCCGACATTCCAAGCAATGCCCAAAAAGACAAATCCAATGTACCAACCAGCCGTGGTATTGTTATTTTCTTGCAAGGCAATGTAGGTACCAATCGACAGAATGTAACCAATCAGCGAGACTTGCATGGCACGGATGGGACCATACTTTTTGATAAATGCACCACTCCAAAAGCCAGGAGCGTACATGGACAAGAAATGCACTTCAATGACTGTCAGGGATTGACGACTGGTAAAACCAAATTCACCCATGGTGACACGGAAAATGGCCATGGGAAGAGCCATAATGACCCAACAGAGAATACCGGCACAGAGAGGCAAGATGAATCTGGATCCCTTGATAATGTTCCAGAATTCATCGGGCGGAACCGGAGGGTTGTTGAAGGAATCGAGTTGCTTGGGAGCGGCTTTGTCGTGGGCCATGGGTTGTTCGGGGACTCCTGCTTCTGGGGTTTCGGGATCGTCGGCGGACATGTCCGTCATTCGCGTCGCTTGTATATCCTCCTTGCTGGATTGGGCATGACTCTCATGAGTGGTTGGGAAACCTACCATACCCACAAAGACAGCCTGTAGAATGAAAAAGAACCCTGCCCCAATAAAGGTTCCCATATATTTCAAATTCTCGTCGTCCCCAAAAAGCCCAGCGGTGGCTTGTGCGGTTTCTGGACCGACAAAGGCAGCAAAACAACCACCCGCAAGCACCCAAGCCACAGCACTGGAAGCAAAGGCAGGCGACACCACCTCGACGGAAGAATATCTTAAACACATACCAATTCCAAATCCTGCTCCTTCCAGAAACTGTCCCAGCAAGACCAAGGCAGGCGAACTCTGCACCAAGGCAATGCAACTGATAATCGCTCCCAACACTCCACTGACACATCCCGTCCAGAACCCAACTTTACGGCCCCATTTGGCAAAGATCCAAAAGGTAAGCAAACTGCACAAGGACATGCCCATAAACACAAATGCCAAGGCAAACGGTGACAAGGAAGTGCTGCCTCCAACCGTCAAAACGACAAGATTCCCTGTTCCCACCACCATGGTCAAACTGGCAACCACACAAAAGAAGGCTAGAACCAAACAAGAAATATCCCATTTCTCTTTGGGAGTCAAAATGGCTTCGGGAGCCTGTTCCATACCGGAAGTTGCAGTTGGTTCGGTTGGTTCGGAAACTTGTGTCATGATGATGATTTCTTTGTGAGAGCAACAACGATGTGAAACACCTTTCCAAAGTTTATGAGATGAACAGAAAACGTATTGTTGTTTGTGGATACAAGCAAGTACGGTACTTGTATGAGTACTGTGGAGGCAGTTGTTTCACTGTCAATGGTACAACACTTCCTGTACAACAAGCAAGTAAGTATCTTTCCAACAGGCACGGCTGGAAGTGGAGAGGAACAACTTGATATTTTACTAGCGTGACAAAGTGTACGAATGACGTTCGTCTGGACGTTGCGCGCAATCCTGCCTGAGCGGATAGAACAACAGACACTCTTCGACGAAGGACATCGTCATGCGCTACTTCGTGGACGCGCTAAGATTGTCGCCTCCACCATGGCTGGTGCACCTTCTCTGGCATGTCACACTCACGACGACTTCTACGCGATCCAACCTTGGAAGTGCGACCAACCTCTCTATACAGCCTGGAGCACTTTTGGACACTCTCTACAAACGTGTGTCGCGACGTTAGAGGTACAAATCAACAATAAAATAGATTCTTGTTGTACCTAGCTAAACTGCTCAGGTGTTGTTGTTGGTTAGACGATGAGGTTCTAGATAATACCCCGTAGCCATAGAAGTAGATTGGTAGCAATGAAAACAAAGAGAATTAAGAAGAATGATGGTAGATATATAGAATGATGATGGTGTTGCTGGTAGTCCAAAGAACCTCGTGGTGCTGCTGGAACATCAACGCTTTTCTTCAAATTGTACAACACAGCGAAAGCAGTCTTTCTAGGGGGGACAGGGGCGTCAAGAACGTAACATCAAGTCTCAGGCATCCACAACGACGGCCTCTTCCTCTTCCTCTTCCTCCTCTTGACTTTCGTTCGTTTCGGATTCAGCACGTCCAGGTTTGATGGATCCAGCCGCAGCATCCTGCGCGGCCTTCATTTCCTTATTGATGCTACCGTAGTGCAAAAGTACGAAACTGGCACCACACAGGCCCAGAGCAAAATAGTTCACCAGCTTCCATCCGTCAATGCCGGCTCCACCCCAATCATCGTAGATGTATCCATTTGCCAAACCCACGGCCCCTGTCACCAAAAACATGAAACCATCGTTGGCCGCTTGCACTTGCGGCTTCAAGTGCATTGCGTGACTGTAGGATTGCGTCACCCAAACCGTCGCACCCGAAAAGCCAAAATGCCAGGCAAATCCCAAGAAGATGAGACTCACATACCACAAGGCGGTAGATTCGTTGTTGTTGGGAATGAACAAGGAGACAATGCAAGAGAGCACAAAGCATACCACCGCGAGTTGACAGACACGAAGGGCCCCATACCGTTGAATGACTTTGCCACTCCAAAAGCCAGGGCCGTACATGCACAAGAAATGGATCTCAATGATGGTTAGCGACTGACGGCTGGTGAATCCTAGCTCTCCCATGGTGACACGGAACAAGGACATGGGCAACGCCATGATCGCCCAAGTGAAGATGCCCATCATGAGGGGAATGTAGAAGCGGGGGCTCTTGAGGACCGCCAAGAGTTCATTCTTGTTATTGGGAGAAGATTGCATCTCCTCCTTCTTGGATGTGGTGGTGGTAGTAGTAGTAGTGGGTGTAGGCCCTTGTTCCGCATCTTCAATGTCATCCGCCGAAACGTCCGACACTCGCTTGGTTTGAGGAACAATCTCACCACATTCCCCCTCCTCGTCCTCCGGTTCCACGAGCGGCTTGTGCGCTGGGAACCCAATCAAGTAAAGACCAACCATTTCTAGGATATTGAAGAAGGCACAGCCAATATAGGTTCCCATGTACCTCGTGTTGCCATCTCCAAACATACCGTCAGTGAATATAGTCGTCTCTGGGCCAACCACCGAGGCAAAGCACCCACCAGCCAACACCCAAGCAACAGCCTTGGAGGAATAGTTCGCTGGTACCAACTCCACGGAAGAGTATCGTAGACAAAACCCAATTTCAAAGGAAAATCCAAAAATGAACTGTCCGACGAGGACCAGCACAGGCGAGCTTTGACGAAGGGCAATGCAACCGATGATAGATGCGATCGCACCGAACACACAACCAGCCCAAAACCCAATTTTCCGTCCCCAAGTATCAAAGATTTTGCCTGTGAACAAACTGATAAAGGACATTCCCAAGTACACAAAGGAATTTGCGAAAGGAGCCAACGCAGTGCTGCCTCCCACACTCAAGATGATCAAGTTACCTGTCCCAATAATCATTGTCACACTGCAGATGACACAAAAGAAAGCGAACACCATGAGACTGATATCCCATAGTTCCTTCTTGGTAAGAGAGGAGGGGTCTTGTTGCTCTTCTTCCTCTGCCATGGTGATGAAAAGGGGAAGGAAATGGTCCTCAGATCAAAATTGTGTGTTGGTCGTCGAGGCGGAGTGGTAGTCGAATTTCCATTGATCTTACGCACAAAATGTGGGTCGATGACACTACGACACCAGTTACTATGTTCACCCGAGAAGCTCTGTTCCATGAGGTGTCAAAATTGCTTAACAGTCTATTTCGAACTACGAACGTTTGTATGGAATTTGGGTTGATTCGAGGCGGCGCACGACACAAACAAGCCATTTTTTAGAAGTGAAAGCGCAAAATGACTTGAATCTATTACTTAGAGTGAAACTGGTGAACTGGCGCTTTAGCCTTACTTACTAAGGCAATGCGACGCTGGTAGGACTTCTTCGTGTTGTTCTCGGGAACACAAGGAATTCTACTTCGGGTAATGGAACGGAACCATTAATGAAAGTTTGGATGAGGCGCTTGGCTGCTTTCCTTTGAAAGCCATGATGTGTGTGAAGAGCCTTCCTCCCACCACTACCACTACTACTAGTAGCTTGTAGAGACAAAGTGAGCTACCCAAGCTCTAATCCTCAGAAAGACTCTTGCTATACGATGACACCATAGGCAATGTCATGCTTATATACAAGTAACAGTTAGTAAGAATAAACGCATATTATAATGAAGGTATCCGCGAAGGGGTACAATAGTATTTTATTTGCTACCCCTTCGATGTGGTTGTTTCAGCTTCGAGAACATAGGAGACGAGCTTGTCGGCTTTGGTGCAATGATCCACCTACTGTAGGATTTGAGGGACGAACAGTCATGCCCGGAATCCAACGCATTCACGTCCGTTCATAGTGGCGACACTCCATCGACGGGGCTTCCAGGACTTACGTTGTCATCTATCCCCATGCTTCCTCGACGGCCCCTTCGTCACTTTCGTTTGTTTCCGACTCGATGGGACCAGGCTTGAGTTCATTCGAGGCTTGCATTTCCTTGTTGGTGCTTCCATAGTACAACAACAAGAAATTGAAGCCACATAGAATCAAAGCAACATAGTTTACAAGCCTCCATCCATCGATACCGGCTCCTCCCCAATCGTCGTAGATATATCCATTTGCCAAACCCACCACACCAGTCACCAAAAACATCCTGCCATCGTTGGCAGCTTGTACGAGAGGCTTCAAATGCATGGCGTGGCTGTAAGACTGGGTCACCCAAACAGTAGCTCCCGAAAAGCCAAAGTGCCATGCGAATCCCAAAAAGATGAGACTGATGTACCAGAGAACGGTAGACTCGTTGTTGTCTGGGAGAAACAAGGCAAAGATGCAAGAGAGAACATAGCAAGTCACAGCAAGTTGGCAAACGCGAGGAGCCCCGAATCGTTGAATGATCTTTCCACTCCAAAAGCCAGGACCGTACATGCACAAGAAATGAATTTCAATCACAGTGAGAGATTGGCGACTAGTGAATCCTAGTTCTCCCATGGTGACGCGGAACAAGGACATGGGGAGGGCCATGATAGACCAGGTAAAGATGCCCATGATGAGAGGAACATAGAATCTGGGGCTCTTGATGATGGCCATGAGTTCATTCATGCTATCAGCAGTGTTGTTGCCCCCTTCGACGCCCTTGTCGTTGCTCTTCTTTTGCTTGGTAGTAGGTGTGGGTTCTTCTGCGTCCTCTACATCGTCCGCTGAAATGTCTGACACTCTCTTGGTCTGAGGGAGAATCTCGCCATCCTCCTCCGGTTCCACGGATGGTTTGCGTGCTGGGAATCCGATCAAAGATAGAACGATTGACTCAAGGATATTGAAGAAAGCACAACCAATAAAGGTCCCCATGTATTTCATATTCGTGTCGTCGCCAAACATGCCAGCTGTGAATAGGGTTGTCTCGGGGCCGACGAAGGAGGCGAAGCATCCACCAGCCAACACCCAAGCGACAGCCCTGGCAGAGTAGTTGGGTGGTACCAACTCAACAGAAGAGTATCGAAGGCACAATCCAATTCCAAAGGAGGTACCAAAAATGAACTGACCGACAAGGACCAACACAGGAGAACTTTGAAGCAAAGCGATGCAACTGATGATGGAGGCCAGCGTTCCAGTAGTACATCCGACCCAAAAGCCAATTCTGCGACCCCATTTATCAAAGATCTTTCCAATAGCCAAACTCACAAAGGACATTCCCAGATACACAAAAGACAGGGCAAAGGGGGACAATGAAGTGCTGCCTCCAACGCTCAGAATGACCAGGTTTCCTGTCCCAATAATCATCGTCACGCTGGAAATAACACAAAAGAAGGCAAACACCATGAGACTAATATCCCATAGTTCCTTCTTGGTGAGAGTGGAAGGATCTTGCTGCTCTTCTTCCACGGCCATCGTTGACTGTGCAAGGTGGGAGATTCGTTTTTGGAATTGTGTTGTTTTGAGTTTGGCCTTGTTGTGACCAACAAGGTGGCTGTTGTTTGTCCGATCTTCCACAAAAGTGTGGATGATGACACTACGACATCCGTCCTTAAACAAGTTCATGCGTAGACTTATTCCTTGGTGTCAAACGAAAGTAACAACTCATTTCCAACTACGATGGTTCGGTGGCGCACGACACAGACAATACGCGGTTGGTGGAGGAGTGATGGATGAGGCGTGCAGTACGTAGTAGCGCCAGAGTGCAGAATGCTTCTTGGACGTCTCGAAGCAAGGAGATTTCTTGAGAAATCTAGGTACCACACCTATCGATAGAGCTTGGGTAGTCCTACATTGGGAGTACCGTGCAACAACCAAGGATGCTTGCTGCTTGGGATGTCTCGGATTAAAACTATGTTGTTCTACTAGTACGTTTATACTTGTACATCTACCCCATCATCAGGTACACCTTCTGGTGATGGTTCATCGAGTTGTCCATCGGCGGGTACAGCTATGTGCAGCTCCTTCACCGCATCCCCATACACCAAAATGGCAAAATGAAACGCACACAAACCAAGCACAACATAGTTAACTAGTTGCCATCCCTCAATGCCACCCCCACCGGCATCTTCGTACAAATACCCTGTAGCAAGACCACAAGATCCTGACAAGAAAAACATCAACCCATCGTTGGTGGCTTGGACTTGTGGCTTCAAATGCATAGCGTGGGCATAGGATTGAGTCGACCAAACAGTTGCCCCAGAAAAGCCAAAGTGCCAAGCGAGGCCCAAAAAGATGAGACTAATGTACCACATGACAGTAGAATTGCTATGGTCAGGAACCAAGAGAGCAAAAACAGCCGAGAGTACATTGCAGAGTACGGCCAATTGGCACGTTCGGATAGTCCCATATCGTTGAATAACTTTTCCACTCCAGAACCCTGGACCATACATGCATAGGAAATGAATTTCAATGATAGTCAGGGATTGCCGACTCGTAAAGCCAACTTCACCCATGGTAATACGGAACAAGGACATTGGGAGCACCATAATAATCCAACTGAATACCACTGTGCAAAGTGGCAAGAGGAACTTTTGGCTGGAAACAATAGACCACCATTCGTTTCCGGTCGTTTCTTTGTTGGGTGGTGTAGCTTTGTTATCAGTGTCGTCAGGTTGCGATACATTCGAGTTAGGATGTTCGCCTTCTTCGAAAAACTCGGACATCATTTGTGTCTTTTGCAAATTTTCTTGGTGGACCCGAGGTTTGTGAGGAGGAAAGCCCACCATACCAACGAAAATGGACTCGAGGAGGAAAAAGAACCCACAACCAATGAACGTCCCCATGTATTTCATGTTGTCATCTCCAAAGAGTCCAGCCGTTGCCAAGGTCGTTTCAGGACCAACAAAGGAGGCTAAACATCCACCACCGAGAACCCAGGCTACAGCTCTTGATGCATAGTTGGGGGGCACCAGTTCCACGGATGAATATCGTAAAGACATTCCAACACCACATCCAGCTCCATAGATAAACTGTCCTAGAAGAACCAAAAAGGTTGATGACTGCAACAAAGCAATGCAACTAATGACAGTAGCGACCGCTCCACAAGCAGACCCGAACCAAAATCCAATTCTTCTGCCAAATCGATCAAAGATACGACTCGTCACCAATCCAACTGCAGCCATTCCCAAGTAGGCAAAGGACAATGCGAACGGAGCCAGCGAGTTGCTACCACCCACGCTGAGAATAATGAGGTTGCCTGTTCCGACGATCATTGTCACACTCGATGTGACACAAAAGAACGCCAGACCCATGCAACTTATATCCCATAATTCTGATTTGGTGAGCTGGGAGGGCTCTTCAACCTCCTTCTTGTCCTCGCCTTTCATGGTGGTGGGAGGATGCAGCAACACGCTATCGCTGCTGTCGTGGCGTTTGGAAAATCTGGGAAGTCTCGGGTTTGTTCTGAGAATACGAATATAATACAGCAATCGTGTAATCGTCGTAGCCATTTTAGTCCCCGAAATCACAGTAATGCGCCGTGATCAATCACAACAAGACGAGGCTAGGACAGTGATATTATGGTGTTTCGTCGTGGTGACGAAGCAAACGACGGAAGACACGACGCTTGCACATTCCCCTAAGTACTTTGTTCATGCGCTACAGTTTGTGACGTCGCATGCAGCAGCAGCAAAAACTGTGCACCAGTAGTAAAACGAAAATAGCAGGCCAAATTGTTCCATTGTAAAATAGCACCTGTAGTACCTGTAGTACCTACCGGTAGACCATGGAATCTATCACTTCAATTATGGTGGTGCCCCCCAGTACTTTAGGGGAAAGACATTTTGCGGTATGGTCTGATTTTCTACCATTGTTCTATTGTCACCAAACCTTCGAGTTAACGCCCAACAGATCGGAAATATCGAGCGAATGTCAGACGTCCACGTAAACGGTTTGGTCCAGGAACTACGTTAACCGCTACGCATCGATCGATCGAATGACTTTTTTTCTTTGTAGGAGGCGATTTCCCTGGCACAGAATTGACACCACACACAAATACCGGTACTACCTAGGTAGTACTACTCACTGAGAAAAACACTGACAGTAAGTTCGTCCATCAAGCAAACGAGGAAGAAGAGATATGGATGACAACCTACAAAAATCAGACGCAAATGAATCGAACAGTGTTCTTTTGCCATCACAAGCAGTCGCATCGGAGAACAAAGATAGCTCCCTTGTCGATTCTGGCTCCACCAAGCCCAAGGATGTTGCCGTTACAGGGCACCGTCGTGTTCAATCCGATGTCACATGGGGTCCAGATCACCCCCATTTCTCTGCCGGTGATCACATCTCTATGGACACCAGTATGGACCAAAACATTGCTACTACCCGATCCCAAGGGACTCGAGTTCGTCCCAGCATGATCCGAAATCTGAGCGTTAGTCACCCTGCCAATACCAAAACCAAGGTACAGATTGGGATGCAAGAGTTGGTGAATGTCATCCGCCATGATCAGACCATGCAACATGTCGACATGGAACAGCTCCAACGTATCCGAACCATGTATGGCAAGTTCGCAGAAGGAAGTCACTTTTCCTTCAACTACATCACTCTCCTATTGGTAGCCGGCGCTTTGGCTGGGGTGGGACTAGTGTCCAACTCAAGCGCAACCATCCTTGCCAGTATGCTCGTATCTCCCATCATGGGGTGAGTATTGTTCTTTGCGATTGTACACCGTCGTCGACTCACTCCAGCACCCTCGCCCTTTACTAACCAAAATTGCCCATCACAATGTTCCAATACAGACCTGTCGTTGGGATCGCTTACGCAGCTACAATTCAAGATTGGAACCTTTGCAAGCAGGCTCTCAAGACAGAACTCATCAGCCTTGTCGTTTGTATTGTAATGGGTGCTCTCATAGGTGGATGCACAGGATGGACCGATTTGGCAAACGAGTGGCCAACGGCAGAAATGATCACTCGTGCACGACTCCAAAACTTACTCGTTGGTTGCCCCGTAGCGTTTTTGAGCGGTCTCGGTGTGGCAGTTGGACTGTTGGATGATCAAACGTCCTCTCTCGTAGGTGTTGCCATTTCGGCATCGCTCCTGCCTCCGGCTGTCAATTCAGGTGTATTGTGGGTGGCATTTTGGTTTCAGCAGAAGAATTGGTTGGGTATTGGGAGTGCAACCCCCTATGATGGTCCACTTGATGAGGCACCCACACAAAAGGACTTTCGACGAGGTGGCGCCATGTCGTTGGCGTTGACCATTGCCAACATTGTGCTGGTCATTATCAGTTCCATGCTCATGTTTCGACTCAAAGAGAGGTAAGATGCACTTTTGTTTAGCTATGCATGATCGCCAAGGAATTCCCAGTATGACTCACTTTTACTCAGATTGCCCATCAAGAAACGAGTTTTCTGGCACGATTTGGGAACTGCCCGGAAAATCTCCCAGAATTTGGCTGTTATGTTTGAAGAGGAAGAGGAAGAGTTGAAACTCCATCGAACTGACGAAGAAAATCAGACCATGGCTGANATTCTCACACATGTCGTTCATTCTACCAACTAACTTGCATCACAGCTGTTATGTTTGAAGAGGAAGAGGAAGAGTTGAAACTCCATCGAACTGACGAAGAAAATCAGACCATGGCTGAATAGCTGTGCTTGACTAGTACTATGATGGTAAAAGGGGAATATCACCTGTCGAGGTAGTTCTTGCCACTTCTTTGGGTGAGTCACTACCCTACTTCAGGTTTGCTACGACAACTATTGCATCGCTCGCTACTCCTCCGAAATATATGATTCATTTTCAAAAAGATCAAGACTGTTTTAATAGCTGTTCATTTTAGAATTCCCCCGTCGTGGCCGAGTTTCGCCGTCTTCTCGAGGAAGCTTTCTCCTTCTTGTTGTTTTGTTCTATCTTTTGGGATAATCGCTCCAACCACTCTGTAATCTTTTCCTTTTTCATTGCCCCCTTGTACGTGATCATATCATGTGTTTCATCGTAGGGTTGATCTCCCAGCGCCTTCGGTACCAAGGCCACCAAGGTGGGATACTTCTTGACACTAAACGTCTTGCCCAAGGACAAATTCTTGGCTCGCGATTCTCCAAAGGAAAACGTTTTGCGGAATTGATAGGCCAAGCTGAAGTACATGGGAGAGGTTTCGTATTTGTCGGTCAGGAGCAAAATGGCAGCTTGGTGTTTTTTGGACGAAAGCAGTCGGTTGTTCAGTTGGACGACGGCATTAATGTTTTGAATGTATTGTTGTGGATAGTGGTCTTTGACAAAGTGCTGCAAATCGAGGACGGAAATGGTACCAGACGTTAGATCTTCTTCGTACATGGATAACTTGCCATCGACCACAAAGGCGACTTGTGGCAGATTGTCCAAGGAAATTCCTTGTTCTCGACAAAACGAGGTTTCACGAGATGTCTTTTTACAATCGACCGCTCCGACTTTGTACGAATTGACCTTTTCTGCCAGACTTTCCCATGTCGAGGCAAATCGGTGCGACTCGTCATCTTGGTTGGCATAAAAGAGGACCATCCACATATGTTTGCTATTGCGATCGGGAAATTTAGGTTTTCCCAATTTGACCACTTGTGAATTTTGAAAGAGTTCTGGGGTAGCGGCACGTTGTTGTCGTCCACCAGCTCCTCCGAATCCCGACGACCCAAAGTTGCTGCTTCCATGGAACGTGTTTCCACCAAATCCTTGAAAGCCACCGCCTGCACCGCCACCGCCGCCACCTCCAAATCCTGCAAACATTTGTTCAAACATGTTGAAATGGTTGGGGCCTCCACCACCACTGGAGGATTGCGTAAAAAAAGGATGGGCATATTGGCCACCACCAGCACCTCCTCCACCAAAATCAAATCCATCCGCAGTCGCCATACGCGGATCTTGTCCTTTTTCAAAGGCTTCCACGCCAGCTTTTCCATATTGATCATAGACTTTTCGCTTTTCATCGTCACTCAAAACTTCATAGGCTTGATTGAGTTGAACGAATTTCTCTTCGGCGGCTGGTCGTTGGTCTGGATCCTCCACCTTGTCAGGGTGATACTTCAATGCCAGTTTGCGGTAGGCGCTCTTGATTTTTTGAGGAGGAGCTGATTTCTTGACTCCCAATAGTTGATAATAGTCCTCGTCTTTGGGAGTGGAAGCACTTTGTCGACGAGCCGAGACGGTCGATGGCAACAGTGCCAAAAGAAGCAACAGTAAAAGACAGCAACGAAGTGTAGAAGGAAATCGTCGTTGTCGACAACGACCGCAATGTAGTGAACGAAGACTTGTTGTTGTTGTTGTTGTTGCTGTTGTCATTGTTGGCCACATGATCGCAGTGAGTTTATGGTTGGTGTGTTGCAACGTGTCGATTTTTTGTGTGAGAACACAAGATTCTAGTTGGCACGAGTTATAGGATGTTGTGTTGTTCCGTCTACTTTTTGCCACGCGGCAATTTTTTCTTCGAGTCTCGAAACGATCGTGGATTATGTGACTCTCAGTCGTGCACAACCTCCATTCGAGCGAGTCCAGAGCACCACAACATTGCTCTCACGAAAACTTGCACTCTGTTCATTCCTCGAATGAGAGTATATGTTGTTTTATGTTGTTTTCAATGCCTACCATCATTGCTCGTTGAGGGCATGGTCCACGGTCGCCTGGAATAGAATTCGTCTACCATGACAACCTTGTACTCCTCCATCATGGTGATTCCTCCTAGCACTTACTCTAACAAGTTACTCCAACAAACCTCCTACTACCGTTCCTTCAGCCTTTTTGTGACCTCATCCTAATGATGTTTGGTTGTTATTGTTAGTACCCCTACAAGTGGGAAAACACTTCTCACTACTCTCCATTCACCCAGTGTTCAGCAGCAGTGGCGAACGTAGACCAATTCATGAGGTGCCAATTATTTTCGTACAAGAAGTACAATGTTTTCACTCGTCCTTAAAAATGTTATTTTCTCGCACGTACTACTCGTAGCAGCATTGTTCTTTGGACTGAACGATGCATCCTCATAATATTAGCGATCATCATCGAACTGGTCGCTACGCGTAATCTTATGTGTACTGGTGCACTCGTCGCCGTACTTACTACTAGAGTGCCAGTAGTAGAGGTAATCTACATTGACGAACTGGTGAGGCACAGCAATACTACTCTATAGTCCTGATCGGAGATTTGGAATTCTCCGAAGAAGAGAAGCAATGCGCAAGGTTTCAACCAACCACACAATATTATTATACTTTCGTGTTCAACACTCCAAATTGAGGGTTACAGTATCACATCAAACAAGGTAGTGTAGTTGATTCTGGACGATGGTTGCTAGTTTCTTTCAATCGACGACTGTTTCGAGCAGCAGCCACAACCGGAGCAAAACTACTAATACAGGCGCTTGGATCGCTGTGCAGCTATTGGTCCTCCTGACACTGTGCTCCCCTCCGTGCAAGTATGTGGATGCGGCAGCAACGCTTTCTGATACAAACAAGGTTGCGTCGATCAAGAGGAAATTGGCAGAAAAGGCCACCAAGACCAAAACAGCCAAATCGTCTCCTACTGGGACTCCAACTGTTTCACATGTGCTCTCTTCGGCACCATCTCGATTCTCTCACATGCCTTCACTTGCACCATCAGTGCCCCCAAGCACTTCTCAGACTCCTTCCGTGGTTCCATCCGAATCTCCGAGTACTTCGCTGATCCCCTCCTTTTCTCCGAGCGCGTCTCTGGTTCCCTCGATGTTTCCTTCTGAAACTCCATCACAGGAACCATCTCAGCACCCCTCGGCGTCCCCCTCAGACAGTTCTTCTCCATCCCTGACTCCTTCACAGTCTCCCTCCGAAAGTCCAAGCAGTTCCCCATCTGCGCAGGTTTGTTTGGTCTCGAACTCACCAACGCCTGCCTACGAGTACATTCGAAATAGCTTTGTGTTGGCAACATTCTACTACAATCTCGACAGCGCCTCGCAGAGTGAACTTTCGGATTGGCTGGATGGCAGCACCAATGTTTGTACTTGGGTAGCTGTTACATGTGATGGCGACACAGATGGGAGTGTTACCGAGTTGGACTTCAGTAAGTACAAGGGGACGTTTCGCCATTGTTTGTTGGTTGATCACCGCTGCCTTTGTCGTACACCTTGTCCTTTGGCTTTTATGATGTGCTGACGACTGATGTGTACCATGTTATGAAACTTTCTTCTGACGCAGCCAGCCTCCTACTGAACGGAGTGATTCCAACGGAGATACAAGAACTCACGGCATTGACTTCTTTGACATTGACCCAGAATCCAGGGTTGTTGGAAGTCGGCAACTTGGGAAATCTCGACGCGTTGCAAGCCTTGTGGCTCAACATCAACGAATTATCGAGTCTTTCCACGCAAATCGGAAACTTGAATGCTTTGACATATTTGAGTCTAGATCAGAATGATCTGACTTCTCTTCCGACCGAGTTGGGTAACTTGGCTGCAATGGAATCATTGTGGATTCAATTCAACGATCTACAAAGCCTTCCGACAGAGCTTGGGAATCTCGGTGCATTGACGTGGCTGGCGGGAAGATCAAACTCGTTGACAAACTTACCAACCGAATTGGGGAACTTGGTCTCTTTGGAAATCTTAGCATTTAATGACAATGATCTTCAGAAAGTGCCAAGTGAGTTGGGTAAACTAGACTCTGCTCTACGTTCGCTGAAGCTTTCTGGAAACGAACTTCCAAGCGTCCCATCCGAGTTGGGACGTCTCAGCTCGTTGGAGACCTTAAGCTTGTATGACAACAAAATGACCAGCCTTGCTTCCGAGCTTGGAAACCTGAACACGTTGGAAAATTTGTACGTTGGAGAGAATGAGATCGTGAGTCTTCCGACAGAGCTCGGAAATCTCAACTCGTTGGTAAACTTGGCGGCAAACGAGAACTATATAACAAGCATACCATCAGAGTTTGGAGCACTCTCTTACATGATCCAAATGAACTTGAAACACAATGATATACAAAGCATTCCAACGGAGTTTGGAATGCTCAGCGCACTGAGATACTTGTATTTGGAGGGAAACCAAATAACAAGCATACCGAGTGAGTTAGGGAAACTTCCTGCCTTGCAAATATTGGATTTACGATCCAATGGCTTGGTTAATCTTCCGACTGAGTTGGGTGAGCTCAGCGCGTTGTCAAGTCTTTACTTGACGGGCAACTCCCTGGCCACTCCCTTTCCTTCTGAGGTTTGCGCTCTTTCTAATCAAGCAACACTCGATGCCGATTGCGGCTCCTGGTCTGACTGTTGTTGATTGGATATAATCATTCTCATAAGAGAGGCAAAGTAGTGTTGAACGTTATGATTGTCTTGTGCTGGTCGGTGCTCCTGAACCGTTCGAGTGAGTCCATCCATACCCATCGTCATTAGCCATGATGTATGTTTGATGTGGTCGAACAAGTCCAACCACCACCAACCACCACACCGGTTCACAAATGCCACTAAGTATCTTTCAGACACCGTCTACCCGGACCAGGAAAGGGAACCTCGAACTGGTCCCCCGATGTTGTTCGCCATTTTTGGAGGATGAGGAGGAGACGAGGGAAGGAAGAACTTGTCGAAAGCTCTCACAACTCACAACAATCAACATTATTACTTTGATTTTGTCGAAATACGGTTGAGTAGACCCATCATGCCTTTGCTTTCGTCAAAGACGACAAGAAAAACCATTTCTTCGGCAATTTTCTTTTCGCTGCTCCTCCTCTTGTTGTCGTATCCAGGCGAAAGTACAGCAGTAGATTCCGATACAACCTTGTTTGACGAGGCAGAAGGCATGACGAACAAGGCGACAATCCCAAACCACAAAAGGAATCTGGCTGTCAAAGCTGTCAAATCTCCGACTACTTCAACCAAGACGACTAAAAGTGCCACATCCTCTCCATCGGCATCTCCAAGCATTGCCCGAATACCATCCATGGCTCCATCTGAATCTCCAAGTACACCCCAGACTCCCACTTTGTTCCCAACGGCATCTCCGAGCGCGTCTCTACTCCCTTCTTTCTCTCCATCTGTTCCCCCCAGTCTTTCTTCAATGCCATCTGCCGCTCCTTCGGTGTCTCCGAGCACCTCACAACTTCCCTCATCCGCTCCATCGGAGCCTCCAAGCGTCTCTCTGCAACCCTCCTTGTCCATGTCACCCTCGACGAGTCCTAGCTCCTCTCCCACTACTCAAGTGTGTCTCACAGGAACCGAGACACTTGCCTATTCGTTTGCTGTAGATGTCCAGCGTTACGCGTTGGCTATGTTCTATTATTCACTGACAGAAGACTCCCAGAGCAAACTGTCCGACTGGATGGATGATAGCACGGATGAGTGTACTTGGTCCAAGGTCACCTGTGATGGCGGGACAGATGGCGATGTTATTTTCTTGGATCTCAGTAAGTTGTTCGTCTTGTCATCCTAGTTCAAAATCTGCCTTGTTGTGTTGGATCCATGAAAAAGGAGTGTGTCTCAATACGTGCTTGTTCTTTGGTTGATATAGATAACGCTCAATTAGAAGGAACAATCCCAACGCAGATCCAAGAACTCACGGCGTTGACTTCCTTGTCTTTGACCAACAGTCCTTTGTTGGCTGCCAACAACCTCGAAGCTCTCGGAAATCTAGACGCCTTGAAAACGTTGATTTTGGACGATAACGATTTAACAACCCTTCCGACGCAAATCGGAGATCTCAACTCCTTAACATACTTGAAGGCGTACAACAACGACTTGAAAGCTCTTCCTTCGGAAATTGGAAATCTCAACTCGTTGGAGTATATGTTGTTGTTCGACAACCAACTCAGTAGTCTACCGACGGAGCTGGGAAACCTCAACCAACTAAAGGAGTTGCTGTTGCAAGCCAACCAACTATCCAGTCTTCCATCCGAAATGGGCAATATGGGCTCACTGACAACCTTGTTTGTACACGGCAACCCTGGTATCACTTCTCTGCCATCAGAGCTTTGCGCTCTCTCTTCTCAGATTACCACCTTTATTGCTGATTGTGGGACAATGTCTTCCTGCTGCTCTTAGACACCGCATTTCGTACAATAGAGGCCTGTTGATTGTGGATGTTGTTTGCTTCCAGGGGTTGAAAGTTTATAAGGCCATGTTGTCGTTGGTGGTTTTCAAATCTTCAGCACTGTTGGGCTGACTACCGGTAGTCCGTTTGATGATATCACAGGTGCATGATGAATGATGATGCATCAGCACCCCCTGAATACAAATAGATGCACCAGCAAAGCTGCCTGCTCACTCCAAGAACGTCACATAATGAGCTCACCATCAGTCCATTCGTCAAAAAAAACTGCATAAAGCAACAGAACAGTACTAGCCGCATCGCTTCCTTGCTCGCCTGAAAGGTATTAAACAGCAAGACAATTTGAGGTAACTCTTCTCATCGTCTTCTTCTTGGCTTTGTGGTTGCATCTTCTATGAGCGTGCGGGCACACCATGATCGGGATCCAGCGAATCGTTGACTACTCCGAACGTTGTGTTTCGATCGAAGTAGTCAAAATGTCGGAGAAATATAGAGAACATCGAGAGGCCTATGACGTATGGGCGTTAAAAGCCCATGCGACAACTTGTGCAGTGTTTGACGAGAGGATCACGAGTACGAAATACCTACCGTAGGGTGGTACCGCAGTACTCGTAGTGGAGGATTGTTGCTGGAACGCTGTGCAGTGTCCAAACAACAGGCTCTCCTTGTTTGTTGCATGCAGCAGCAAGCAGAATTGATACAGCAAGACATCAAGTTCTCTTGATTTGTCACATCTATTTCAACAAGTCCTTTGTCATCTACTACGAACACTCTGAGTCGCTTGTTGTTTGAGCGAATCCATAAGTGTTCCTGACTTCCCTCGTCCTCCTACCGATCTTCATTTATTTCAACGAGTCCTTGGTTGTGTGCCAATCCGTACTAGTCGAATCGGACTTTGAACATGCCAGCTTCTGACTTGGACAACCTGCTGTATTGGAGCGATGCAGATGATCTGGATAAGCGAGAAAGGACTCGGGCTGGACCCTCAGATCAGGATGCGGTGATCATGTGGTCCATTTACAGTCCGTTGCTCTTCATCTTTAGCTTTGTAGTTGTGATTGTTTCTTTGGCCATTGTTACCAACCCCAAAGTCCGTCGCAATCCGTTCAACAAGTACATTTTGTTTCTGAGTTTCCCAG
The DNA here is from genome assembly GCA_013372465.1 of Nitzschia sp. Nitz4. Taxonomy (NCBI): domain Eukaryota; phylum Bacillariophyta; class Bacillariophyceae; order Bacillariales; family Bacillariaceae; genus Nitzschia; species Nitzschia sp. Nitz4. Next base: position 50,939 of record WXVQ01000154.1, read on the forward strand.
ATTGGGTGTACACCTTTTTCTGTGCCATTACCTGCCTGATGAGTGCCTTGAATGATGGTTATTATTCTTGGGGGATGTGTCAATTCCAAACATTCTATTTAACTTTTGGAAGTTCAGCAAACGCCTGGTTGAATGGAGTCATGGCATGGGAGGTCTACAAGTTACTACGAAGTTCGTATATTCGGCGTCGCTACTTTCCACCCTCCGACCGCCAAGTCTACCTGACATCCTTCGCTTGCTATGGGATTGCTTTGTTTTCGGCCAGTTTGCCCATGTTGGGCACTATCGTCGATTGGTTACCACAAGCTGGGCTTCAAGCTGGCTTTTTGTGCCTGCAGGCACAAGAAAACTTGACGCATACACTCGTGTTTTGGTTTGCCATGGCACCCATCCACTTCCTCATACCATATGTTTATGCTGCCTGGGTCTTTTACGATGTTGTTTTCCGCTCCAAGCTCTTGCCACCCAAGGGCAAACGGCGAGAATTGACCGTGTTCTTCTTTCGGTAAGTGACAACGTTTTGTTTCCTTCAGCTTTGTTGGACACAGGCGTACCCAGAACGTATACTCACACTGGAGGTTCATTCACACAGAATTGGCGCTATGTTTCTCTTCCTGTGGATGCCCACACTTGCTGTCATGTTCATTTTCCAAGGTATGGTATCTCCTTGGTGGTCTTGGGGATTGGGGTTGTTTTCACACACGCAAGGGTTGGTCAGTGCTCTCATTGTCATGGCAAAACAAGACATCCGAGAAGCCGTGAGAGATATGGTGAATGTTTGTTTCCGGTTGGTTTCCAAGAATGGCAAAGGCGATGATGATCAATGCTCACCATCTCAAGTCGAGACAGCGCATAGTACGGGCATCGAGTTCGACGAGTCAGC
>WXVQ01000162.1:0-51357 GCA_013372465.1 Nitzschia sp. Nitz4
AGAAGTATATACTAGTGATCCAGATAACTCCAATCTTCGGGTGAATGACGGACAAGAGGTAGGACTCGTTTGGCTCCATTAGTATATACGTAAGTAGCCTGATTATCGTATCAACAGTATTTTTTGTGCTACCATTTGCCAAAAGGTCATCATGATATCTGACGATGCCAAGGCGCTTCCCATGCTGAATATAGAAGAACCCACACCTACAGATATCCTCTCTGGGCGAGGAAGGAACGTTGACAACCACCCTGGCAACAAGGCCTTCCAAGAATTGATCAAAACAAAGAGGAGCAGGTACGCCGCTTGTTCTTTCAATATTGAGAAAAAAACGATCTGCATTTCTATTGTCAAGAAAATCCGAGATAAAAAGGGACGTTTCCTCAAACTAGCTTCCAATGGTACCTACTATGACATTGGAGACCAAAAAGCCATAAAGAAAACTAGCCAAGCACTGAGGGAAAAGGTGAAACCCGGGGCCAAGCAAAATACCCAAGCCGTGCCTTCCCAAACTGAGACGTACCCAGAGTCGCCAGTGAAAAACATTAGGACATCCACCTACGGAGATGCTAACAACAATGGAATGGATGTGGATGGGCTTTTCAAGTCCGGTAGTTCTACGCTAAGCGCTAGTCGCATCTCGAGCGTGACTGCTGGATCTGACATGGACGTGAAATTGACGCCTTCTGACTTGTGCCCAACGGTAAATGAACAAGGTGGCTCAGAAGTAGCCAAAAAACTAGGTCTACACGCTGTGGCTGGTTGTCGGGTCCTTTCCAAATGCTCCAACATCTCTGTTCAAAACGAAGGAAACGGTCTGCGCCCCGATGGAGCACCTACTCCCAGCGGCACTTTGGGACAAAATACGAAGAAAGACACCTCCAGCGTATCCTTCAGTTTTAATTCTTCCCTCTCCAATGTCACAATGCTTTCGGGAACACGACATGCTTCGTCGCATAAAATTGGGTCAAGTGTATCGGGAATTTCGGAGATGGACCGTGGTCCCCTTACCGCTTCCAGTATAGTATCCCTCAGCTCGTCAGATTGATCAGCACTGATTTTACACGACCTCCGATGAAAAGAGTGACTCTCCACCACTTCTCACCTTTCCAGATTTAGGTGCTGTGAAGGAAATGAACAACGGCACTGAACTACTTGTTCTCGAATGCCGCACCGTCCACGACATACTGGGTAGGAACGGAATTCGTACCCCATGTAGTACCAGCAGTTGTAACACCATACATCATACTAATGCATAACAAAACACAGAAGTAGTAGTATATCGAAGTTGTTTTTCAACTCTTGTGACCATCATAATCAGTGATCACTGCCATTGTTTTGGAGGTGAGTCAAAAAGAGAAATTGACTCGATGGACTGATTGACTTCAGCAAGCATTCTCTCAACGCGGCCTTCCCCATTTATATGATACTGTTAGCAAATTATTTCTCTTGCACTCTACTTGCTAGAGGTGTAGTGCTGTGGATTGATAGGTGGAAATGTGGCAGGGAGTGGCCATCCAAAAATTGTTGGAAACCACGGAATTGAGGGTCATTTTTTGATAGCTCGTTCTTCTACTCCGCAGAATTACAAATATTCTCCCAGTGACCTCCTGTCTTCCCTCTGTTCTCTATTTTATTGTCATTTGTCCTAGCATGGGCGAAACGTTTGCAACTACACCACGAGGTTCCATGATCCAAGACGTAAATAGAAAAGAGCTGATCTCCCCACTACGGGGGATCCAATTCCACCTTTCCACCTTTCCACCTTTCCAAGAGAACAGAAAACTGCATGCTGCTGACTCGTTGTTGGTTGTCATCACGGTTTCCTCCATGGCTACTAGCTTGGTAAGCTGATTTCATAGAATTAGAAAATGCGTTCTAAAAAACGGTCCGTTCCGAGTTGGGAACAATCTCGAAAACCTGCAAGAGAACGTCCTATACCCGAAACTTCGCATTGACGGCTAGAAAAGACTTGGTTCTCTTCCCTGCAACGGCGATTGCCATCATGTCAGAACGTACCGCAATTATTCGACCGCACAAAAGACCACAAGTAATCCCAACTTGTTTGAACTTGTGGCTGCCTCAACTTCATCCGCCAATCATGGGAGGTGCAGTTCCCTGTGACGCCATCGTTTGTCTGACCCCTTCCTACGCGAACAGACAGTCGCCAAGGAAGAAGGGATTCCCAGTACGACGTTTCCAACCTTTATTTGGAAGTGTCAACAGAAATAGAATATACCCGTTACGCTGCTCTTTGGTGTCATGACACGACGTACTTTGAATTGGATCAATTATAAAAAACGAAAAAGAGCATCTCGAAAGTATAAATGTGGACCAACTTCTTGGCATGAAGGAATGATGAGACATAGGCCCAAGAAACGCAGCATTTCAGCAGCAGCAGATTCCTTTTGTGGTGTCGGCATGCTAACATGACACTTCTGGTGCTGCTGGAGGTTGTTAACAATACTAAACTTTTCGCAAGTGTCACTTTCTTTCCATCTTCATGCCAAAATTGGGAACCTCAGCGTCCAATCGGAAATGACGCCGTGAACTCATTAAGGGACACGAGTTTAGTGTCGTGACTCAGGTGTCAGTGGGGTGTCAGGACGACGGACTACATGAATGCTCAAAGGAAGGAAGGAAGGAAGCACACCGGCAACATTCTCCTCTTCGGGGCAGTTGGGAGTGATAATCAGTTCCCTTACTAGGAATGCGTAGACCGCCATAAAACACCTTACGCCTTAGAGACTGTATACATGGAGTTGGCCAACAGTGCCAAGCAGCAACAAAGTAGTTTGACAATGGCAGAAGCAATGCTTCAAGACGGATACAAGTCGTCACATTCTAGCTTGCGGAGTATCGATGACGACAGCGACAAAAAGGAAATAGTTTCCTCGTTGAAAAGAAAGGACCCCCCGCAAAACTCCAATGGGGATGAGATGGGCGACGGGAACAAAAGGGTTCTTCCCAGACAACGTAGTGTAGTCATCCAGGTACCTGTCAAACAACACAAAATATCCTCTCCTTTCACACCCAGAGAGCTCGTTGATGGTATGTGGAGGTGCATTCGCTTTTTTCTCACCATTATGTGACCTCACGAAGTCTGCAATCGCATTTCCCAGGTTTGAACAATAGCATGTCTCCAGATGAACGCCTTGATGCAATCTACAAGGCAATTTCAACTCTGGATCATGATGACAGCGAACTTCACAGCTTGGAGATCGACGCATGTACAGATATTGCCTTGGTAAAAATGTTGGCATACCTCGAGTTCAAATCAGGCTTCCGAAAGACTCCAACCAACCAAGAAGATATCACAAAGGAAATTTCACTGACATTCCAGGCCCTTGAGATGGTTTATCGAGCCCCCTCTGATTCTGTCGAAACATCCTTCAAGCGAGTCGGAACTGATCTCCTTCACATTTTGGTGGTTCTCCTCGAGCAAGAGGTACAGTCCAGGATGAAGGCACATTGCCCCACTGTGTCTCCAACACTTTCTGCTCTGTCTGGAAATGAAGGGGAAGAAAAAGGGGAACTCAATAGTACGATGGACAACGAAGTGATCGGAAACTGGGACAGAGACGTGTTACTGAGGAAAGCATGCAAGATCATCGGGCATTTCGCTCGCGTTGGATACGCCACACGACCTGTAGCACACTATCCAGGACTTTTGAGCACAATCATCGCACTGATCAACGTACAACCCCATGACTTAGTTCCTTGGGAAGCCAGACTATCGTGTCTATGGGCAATTGCGAATCTTGCTTGCAACACAGACAACATGATGATGATGATAAGTACTCCTGGACTGGTAGATACTCTGATTAACGTTGGAAGGGGTCAGGTGAATCCCCCTGAACCATTGGAACAAACAATGGGTATCCTTCGATCCAAATCCATTGCCTCACGGGCTCTCCTAAACCTCTCATGGCCTGCGGAGAACAAACTCTTGATGGCAGAAAACATAGCACTCGTAGACACCCTGTGCCACTTGGCAGTTCAACGAACATCGCCATACCAAAAAAGCAAGACCATGCAGGAGATCCTGCTCAAGACAAGACGACACACTGTGGGAACCATTCGCAACCTAGCAGCTGCCCCGCGGAAGGCCAAGATTGGTCTATGTGAGGCTTTGAATGGGAAGCTACTAGAAACCCTGACTGACGTAGCCATGGCGGAGACGGATGCCGAGACCGTTGACTTGGCACTTGCCGCCATCCACAACCTGGCTGTCCATGAAACAGCGAAGTACTTGGTTGCGAAGACCGCCTTGGTTGATAGCGTGAAGAAACACGTCAGTAGCGAACCCAAAGTGAAAGACCCGACCCAACCAATGAGCCATGCAAGCTCGATCTTGTTGGTTTTGGAACGATCCATTCCACCAGAGATGGCGAATGGCGAAAAAATGAAAAACTTTATAGACACGATGCCACCAGAAGAACTCTCGGACAAAGACAAGAGCAAAACTCAAGCGACAGTTGTCGTGTAAGTCCATCGGAATGGGATTCTGGGTTGGTAGCGGGAGCCTGTTCATGATTCATTGTTGTTTTAGTACCGGACGTGTGGCACGATGCTGCACGGGACCTGTATCAGTACTTGCTTTCGAGAGAAAGAGGTGTACAGCAGAGATTGGTGATACATACCAGTATCCAATCAAGTAATATTAGCAAAAGGGAGAAACAATGGCAGTGCTGTAGGCATCCTGTTGAGTGTTTGTGGCGTTAATTGTGTCATCTCGATTCCTCTGAGAAATGACGCATTAGTCCCCACAGGCATTCCTGAGGAAGCGCAGAGAGCTGCCTTGGAAGGGACTTGAAGACGGGACGTGAAAGGCATACCAATGGACATCCACTTCGAAGGCTTTGATCCGGCTCCCGCGAGCCAGTCTTTGTAAGATCCCAATGAATTGGAATCCACAAAGGCTAGTAATTCTGATATCATCGTCAACCCGAAAGCTGGAGATGTTTCTCATGTATATATATTTGTAGACTGTCCATCTAGCATGCCTCACAGCACCCAAGTTCCACATCCACAACTTCTGCACTCCCTAGCCATCGGAATAGCTCACTCTAGCGCGGTAGTATCAGGTCCCGTGGGGCAAACTCACCCAGGCACCCTTTCGCGACACGCAAAATGGTTCACGAACGATCGCCAACAAGTCAACATACCATGAATCTTTCAGTCAGAATCGTGTGCTACACAACCACAGAAAGCTAATGTGTAAGAAAGAATGTATAGACAACTGGGCTACTGAATCTATCAACCAAACGACGACACGTCTGTCCAGAACCAGTGAAAATGTGACGACCCATACAGATACTCTTCCCTAATACCAATGGTACCACTTCCATTCGGTGAACTCAAACCAAATAGCCGTGGCTCTACTAAGGGTTGGACGAAACAAACATCACCAATTTCTGTGTACTCACCTGTGATGTGTTGCCACACTGGAAAACGCCGACCATCAGCAAGAGAAATCGATCGTGGATAGAGAAGATCGTTGGAATGTCGCCGTGCTCGTATCCACGAGTGTATCTCTGATTGCAACACAAGACATTGACGATCCCTTCCAACTTCACTACAGATCCATTGTCTCCAGCATTTTTTTGTGCCAGCAATGTCAACGTGGCTAGAACCCTTTTTACGTATGGCCAGGGTTGTTCTGTTGAGTTTGTGGTGACACCAAATTGTCATCCCCTTGCATCGATTGGGTGAACTTCCCCCTGTGGTCAAAATCCGAACACTCCGAAGATACCTACCAGACAGGCTCGTCACACTACATGTCTCTAGTCTTCTAGGACACAAAACAGGTGCTATTTCGTGTCAATGTAGTCGTACAGCCTGTGACAGGTGTCGGGTGCTACCGGTAGTCTGTTCCTTCCTTTTCTATGTACCCTTGCGATGGAGACAGAACGAAGAACGAGGACGGAAACAAACCAAATGGCTTAACACCAAATGTAGAGTACTAGTTCTACCGGTAGTAGTAGAGTGTACTAGTAGCAGAGTGTATTTCTAAGTTCAGCTGCATCAGAGGCGAGGATGATTTTAACTGCTGCCTGCTGCCTGCTGCTTATCCAACCTCCACCATGATGCTCCTGCTCTGCTTCGAGTAGCAGTACTCGAGTGGTATCAGTTGTGGTGGGTGGTGCCCATGCGATAGTACTACCTAACATTCTTCCATATGTACTACTAGTACTATTCTTGTGTTTGTCATGGGCGCTGCTGCATGATACTAACCCCCCCCCCCCCACACTCCTCCAGTGGCCCACCAATGATGATGTTGCACAACAGAGTATGAATGATACACTCCTCCTACTACACATTCTGCTTGTTGTACTACGCTACTGGTAGTAGGAAAGTATCAGTACTAACAGTAAGACAGAAGGTCCTTCTCATTTTAGTCGTCATCTTTCTTGATCTGCCGATAAGTCACGAATCTGTGAGTCTTCGGTGTACGGTCCACGACCAGACGGTCGATCAAAGAACTCCATTCATTCCTTGACCCCTACCACCATTTTTTCTTTTCCACCATGTCGACCCCAACCTCCCCAGCGGAGGTTTCTAATCAAATCAAACAACTCATCAAGGAAGTCTCAGATACAAGGGCCGATGCCACTAGGCTGGATGAACTTCGAAGGGTGTACTCTCGTTTGGCGGCAGATGGAGAATTGACTTTTGGAACACCTCCCCCTGAAAACCAAGTGGCCGCCAAGTGGCATTCCTTCCTTATGAAGAATCACAAAAAGTTGGTTTCTCAATTGTGTGATCGTGTAGAGCTTGGAAGACACTCTGCTATTCGTTGTTTGTGGGGTGTGATAGCTGGGTCCCCATGTACTACTCCCAACAAGTATCATCAAGTTCATTTGGACTTGTTGCTTCAATGGCTCCGAGCCATGACCCAGCAAGAGTCGGAAGAGATGGACCGTGCCATGCGACACATGGTAGAGGGAGAATTTATCAAGCCATTCCGTGATGTCCAATACTTTGCTTTGATTGCTCTCACTCGACTGGCACATGAAGCTTACGAAAATCCCAACGACACTGGAAATGTGGCTGAGAAGATTTTGGAGTTGCTCATGATCATTCCTGTGCCCAAATCACAAGAAGAAATGGATGAGAGTCAATATTTGTTCCCACCTCCCAAGGATATCAAACCAGAAGATGAAGCAAAGGTGGAGGAAGTGAGCGATGATGACGAGGAAGAGGATGACGACGACGACAACAACGAGTCTAGTGACGAAGAGGAGGAGAAACCACAGAAAGAGACCAGTCGGCCACAAAAGCGCCAAAAAGTTCAATACAAGCTTACATTCCAACGTAAGGGTCGTTTCCTACGAGAATACCAAAAGGCTTGGTTGGCTGTCTTGAGACTCCACTTGTCGCTGCACTCGTTGAAGCGATCCTTGTCCTTTTTGTCCCACTATGTATTGGACTTTGTTCCAACTCCCCTTCGATTTGCTGACTTTTTCATGCAAGCCTATACAGATCATGGATCAGGTATTGTGGGTGTTTTGGCATTGGATGGTATTTTCTCGCTGATTACCGAGCATGGATTGGAATACCCGGACTTTTACAAGCAATTGTACCGTCTGGTATCTTCCCGCGTTCTCTATGCCAAATATCGATCGCGATTTTATGGTCTACTGACAAAATGCCTCGTTCGGAACCAGATGCTCCCAGCGCATGTCGTGGCAGCCTTTTGCAAGCGTCTCTGTCGAGCAGCCTTGAGCGGTCCTCCCGCCGGTGCCTTGTTCGTTTTGGCGTTGGTGTCCAACTTGTTGCGTAAGCATCCCGAATGTGCCTGCCTTGTGCACCGGCAAGGTGATGACAAGATGGAGGACAAGTTTTTGGCAGAAGAAAATGACCCCACGCAAACCCAAGCCTTGCAAAGTTCCTTGTGGGAACTCAAGGCATTGGAGCAACACTATTACCACCCCATCTCTACGTTGGCCGAGTCAATTGGAACACCGGGTGAAGCCAAGGCCCCTTATCACAATATTGAAGATTTTTCCGAGCACACGTACAAGTCGTTGTTTGATCAAGAACGCAAAAAGAAGGGCAACAAGACGGCATTGACCTTCAAGGAACCGGAGGCCCTCTTTGGCAAGAATGACATGTTTGCCGGCTTTTTGAGTATTGGAGAAGAGGCCAGCGCATAAGATCTACTAGTAGTATATTAGATGACAGTGAGACTTTGGGGAAATATTATTTGTGGTACGGTAGATTCATGATTGTCACGTTGTTAGTTTCGACTGAACCTTGGGTTGAACTGGTCTTGATACCTCGTCATCTGGTGTCCACATTCTCGTTGAATCAAGTTTTCTTGCCGTTGACGCTCCAAGGCCTCTCGTTCCAATCGTTCCTTTCGTAGATCTTCCATGGAGGGACCTACTACTATAGCCGCCTCTTTGTGTTTTCGTCGTTTGGACCGTTTCTCCTCCCGGTGTGAACTTGAGTGTCGACTGGAATGTTTGGAACGCCGGTGTTTTCGTCGTCTTGATCGTTCAGCAGAGTGGTCACTATGGCTGCTGTCAGTATCACTAGAAGTATCTCGTTTCCTTCTACTAGTAAATGTCTTGGGGGATTTCGTGTTCTTGTCCCTGGTGGCAGCCTGCTCGACAGTGGTTTCTCTGTCCATGACAGGATGCATTGCTTGGACAGCGGATGGGCGCGAAGGACAAATATCCTTCATGGGATCCAGCTGATTCTTGCGTCGTTCTTCTTTTGGATTGGAAAGTGGTCCCGTAGATGGAGGCTTGTCGAGATAAAAGGGAGTGGGAGCGTTGCGGACCGAGCCACCAAGATACTCGGGATGGACTCCCCTGTTGACAACCGGAGGAGACATGGCTTTGGCGACCATCTTGTCATTATATTCCTTTTCTTCTGCAGCAAATAAACTGAATCGCGCTTCTGAGGACGCATCCTTACGATTGTCATTAGAAGATGTTGGTGCTAGTTGTTTTCGTCGCAGGATGGAGGCTTCCTTTTGCTCCTGTTGACGCTGTTGTTCTTGTTGTCTGGCATGCTCTGCTTCATCGCGTAAAACTCGTTCTACATTTTCAGGATTCCATGGACAATAACTCTTTTTGGGTAAGATGACAAGACGACCCGACATGCTGCTTTCGAAACAAGCTTACACTGCACACACTGCACACACCGCACACACTCGATGTAGGAAAGAATGGTGTGCTGGTGGCAGTCAAGGTTGTTGAATCCCGTAAAGGTGGGTCCCGAGACATTTCCGTCTGGACACCCACCAACGAGGAAAACAACGTCTTTTTACCCAACAACGACAACCGAGCAACCTCCACACCCACCACTACTACTGCCATCATCGTTCTCGTATTTCCACCAAAAACCATGAGCAGTGACTCCAAATCGGGTAGTGGCGCTGGTAACAAGACATACAACACAGATGCCAAGTCTTCAGTGAGAAAACGAAAGTACTTAGAACGAACCCGTCGGGCCAACCTTGTCAAGCATCACAAACGAGGGGGTCCAGGCATTCTCATGACCTGTGAGACGGGAAAAGAATTCAAATGCCAACGGGAGGGATTGGAAATCATTCAGCATTACTTTGATCGACAAAATAGCAAGACTACATCGAACACAGAAGAAGAAGATGCTTCCAAGAAGAAGGGTGACAGCCTGAGTCTCGAAGAAGAATTGAAGCAATTGAAAGAACAGCGTGAAACCGACAACAACGATGTCTTGTCTTTTGGAATCTTTGAAACAGGATGTCGTGGAACGGTGTTTGTATTGCACACGGACCCTGATAGTGACAACAAGACTAGCAATGAGAACGATGAGTCCGACAAGAAACGCGCCCGCACGGACGACAATGCTCCGAATGACAAGACGACGACGACCACCACCACCGATTCGCAGTCCATCCCCGTCCCTACTTGGGACCCCGTCCCCTTGGTTCAACAAGTCTTGTCAGATTTGAAGAGTGACAGTGCCCAAGCCAAACAAGCCCCTGGTTCTCGATTTGTCTGGCGTATGATTCCTATTCAAGCGACTTGCTATACATCCCAAAAGGAATTGCAACAAACCAGTCGTATGTTACTAGAACACAACAAGGCCATGTGGGAGAAACAACCTCCCAAAACGTTTGGAATTGCCTTGAAACGGCGGTTGTGTGGCGACAAGACCTTGTCGAAACCAGTCATTATTGATACCGTTGCCGAACAAGTGTTGGAGTTGTATCCCGATTGCAAAGTGCATTTGGATCGTCCGGATCTGACCGTGGTGGTGGAAGTCTGCAAGACGTTGTGTGGGCTGTCCATCATTCCCAACCGTCACGATGATTTTGGGAACTTTAACTTGGTGGTAGCTCGGGAACGCGAGGAGGAGTAATACTAACAGTACTACTTTTCTTAGCAATGACTTGATATGGATTGTACGCAGAACAATGAGAGTATTAACTAATAATGGTAGTAGAATTCCTAAAAAAATACAGTTTTCACACGGATGCAGCACAGTGCATGTGGTTGTAGCAGCCTACGAGCTCAATGTGCAATCGAAACGGAGGAATCGGACCTGCAACGAGGTGAAAAGGATTGGCCCCACGTATGGCCCTCCGAGAATGGTCCGTCCACTCCAAACGTTCGATCATGCTTCATGATACAGCCCCTCACGGATTGGGCTTGGAAAGAAACGTAGCTTCAAGTATAGCTGGGTTGTGTTGGTACAAAATGTCTAATACACGACTTGAGCGCCGCGTTGGAGGTTGAACTTGTTCAAGAGTTCGGTGGCTTCACTGGCTCCTGCGCCGTTCATTTGTACAATGGCCCGAAGGTCATCGGCAGCAGTGGAGGGCATCACCAATTTGTTGTACTTCGACGATTTTCGTTGGTTGGTAGCATTCATAATGGCTCTGGCTCGACGGAAGAGACTCTTGTTGTGGCGTCTGTCTAGTTGAAGAGCCTTGGTGGCCTTGAGAATAGCCTGGTTGTACTTCCTTTGGCGAAGGAAACACTCGGCTTGGTTGCTCAACAAGTTGACCATTTCCTCTCTTTGGTATGGGACCAAATAAAAGCCAGAGATGTCTCCCCCCATGAGGTTCTCTGCCTTTTGATAACAGTCCAAAGCAGACTTATACTGTCCTCGCTGAAATGCTCTATTCCCCTTGCGTTTCTCATGCATGACATCGGAAAAGTCTTCCGGACGCAACTGAATGGCACGTCCTCCACTCTCCTTGACAAGACGCCTACTCATCGTCTCTACCCACGACCGCTTTCCTTCTTGTTCACCAAAGAGGTACTGGAAGTACCACAGGCCAGCCCACAAGCCCGGGCGAACCTCCTCGCACCCATGCTCCACACACCACAAAAGAGTCTTGCGTTGAAGCTCAAACTCTCCTGTTCGTACATCCTTGCTGGACTTTACAAAGGTAACATACTCTGCTAGCTCCGAAATGGTGTAACCATGAGGAAGCTCATCATCCAACCCGACTCCATACTGACATTCATCCTCCATTTCCGGAATGTCTTGATCAAAAATTAGGATTTCCACTGAATCATCGTCATCATCCGCGCGTTGAAGGGGAGGGATAGAAGAATTGGAAGGTAGAGAGATCTTACCGCTTGTGGAGTACATCACCGTTGTAGGATTGTTGATCCAGAGTCGTTTTGCAGTAAAGCTTTGGAAATAGGAAACCTCAATGTGTGGCCCGCCACCAGTGTTCGATCGAATACGTTCCGTTCCGTCAAAAGGTGGGCGTGGCATTTGAAACTCCGCCTGCGGTCGTACAAGTGCGATTGGGCATAATCATTTCAGTCGGCGGAAAGGCTGGAACGCCCGCGGGAATACGCGCGGCCATACCAGTGTATGCACAACACAAGTTGATCCGGCGCGCCATTTCGAGTATGGACCGCTCCATCGCCAGCGACTAGCTTGGCCGGTCCGGCGTCCGGCACCATGGATGATGTCGTCTTCCACAGGACGACTGGTTCCGAAATAATGCACGTACAAAGGCAAGACGTGTGGACCGGGCGCCTCCCAGACGGTAGTGAAGGGTTGGAATGTTCCAACCGATTCGATGTTGCGACATTTTTCAGGTGACGCACTGACTTGACACCCCTCGTCATGAGAATTCCCCCCAAAAAACAACGGCCAACCACACCACACCCGGTGTATCACATTTTCCGACGAGACTAACTTGTCACTGTTGGTGACTGTTGAAAGCTATTACGTAAAAAGTCCCCAAACAAGTTCATCCAACACTCTACCATGGGTCTCATTCACACTCCACGAGTTTTGTTTTCTGTCGCAAGAGGTTTGATGAATCAAACTCCCATCGACAAGGCCGTCGGATTTTCCGTTCCTCACAAATACACCGCTCGCGTTGGTCTGTTTGATGTCGACTACATGGGTCATATGAACAATGCTGCTTATTTGAGTCATGCGGAATATGCTCGATGGGATATGACATCTTCCAATGGATTGCTGCAAACATTCTTCAAATCGAACACTCATTTCGTCGTCACTTCGGTAGCAACGCGGTATCGTGCCGAAGTTCGACCCATTTTCCGAAAGTTTGAAATTGAGTCCTTCATCTGTGCCATGGATGACAAGAACATGTGGATGTACGTATGGAATAATTCTGGGAGGTTTGGTTGTTTGTTGAACAATCAATTTTCTTGCCGTTTCTCACGTTTTCATGATGTTTCATGGTTCTGCTATTCACAGATCCCATAATTTTCGACATGCTGCGGAGGGCGATCGACGAGTTCGAGCACAAATTTTGACGAAGGGAGCAGCACTTCGTAATGGAAAAGTGATTGACCTTCGTGAGTTCCTTCGAGACAAGACCGACCTGGACCCAGCCGTCATTGAAAGCATGGATCGACCCCACCATGATCCTGAGTTGGAGGCAATGATTACCCATTTGAATGATCTTGACGATTCGCAACGAGTCATGGCGGCCAGAGATGATAAATTGAACAGCACACGAAAATAGAAGGATGGTCGTCGTTGTGGTCATGCCGAGGCTGGAACTCTCCCCTCTTGAGATGATTGTCTACCAAGAATGTAGAACAAGGGAAATAGGTTCAAATATTAAGGAATATTAGTATTCTTTTGTTCTTTCTGTAGAAAAGTAAAGTATTACATTGTGCTCGTCCACTGAAGCATCTCAACAACGGTGATTAGTTGTGAATTGGATACCTAGTAGTGGCCACTTTTATCAAACAAACAAATCCCCCGAAAATCCCCTACCCCATTTTAATCGAAAGAACGGACCAACAAATGCCCCCTTTCTTTGCTTCCAATTCTGAATCGGTAGAACTTGGTCTCCAATCTCGACATACCAGCATCAATCTCTGCCAATTTTCCGTTTCTAGAGACTAGCATCCTCCAAGACAAAGTAGAATATGTTTGGGTCCTTCAGGAACAGGAGACCGCCCAAGAGATCTCCTTCTTCGAATGCAGACATTCCCACAAGCGATCTATGGGATCAGATCATTGACATGGATTGGCAAACGGTCATCAGCCACTGTCAAGAACATCCTAGAGATGCCGAATGGACCGATGGTCACTGGCATGAAACACCCTTGTATCTAGCATGCCAACACAATCCACCCATTGAAGCTCTCCGAGCCATTATTCAGGCTTACCCCGGAGCCCTCCAATGTCCCACCCGAGCGAACAAGGATTTACCCCTGCATGTGGCATGTCGGTATCAAGTCGACAAGACCCTTTTGGAAGAATTGGTTCGAGAATTCCCCGTCACAGCCGTAGAACAAACACGGTGGGGAAGAACGCCGTTGGTGGCCTTGTGGGAATTCCGTCCAAAACAATCAACAATCGATCAAGCGTATTGGGAAAAAGTGCTTGTGATTCTGAATGCCGTGGCTCGGTTTCGACAAGACCCACAGTACAAAGATCAAATTCCTACCACACGAAACAAACAATTCCGAGGAGTGCGGAAGTATCTCCAAGACAGCGATCTTCCGAAAGCCGACACGTCCCAAGAACTATCGGAACCAAAGGATCCTCTGTTACTTCATGCCGCTGTTTCTCTTGGAGCATTGAGTTGTCCAACCCCGATATTAGAGTATATACTCGCTCTATATCCAAGTCAGATTCGGGAACTTGATCCGTTTGGGAATTTACCCTTGCACATTGCAACGGGCCCAGCTGCCTGGTCTCAAGCTACACGAAGAAAGTACCGACCAAGGGAAGGTGAACTTATTGAACGTTTGATTCGCGCAGACCCTTCGGTGGCAGCCGAAACCATAGTGCAGGATCACGGCAGATATCCTCTTCACAGGGCACTGGCAAACCGTCATACCTGGGGCGGGGGAGTCGAATCCATTTTTCTAGCAGCTCCCCATGTGGTGTTTTTACAGGACCCTTTGACACGGTTATATCCCTTCCAACTGGCAGCCGCTCCCGCAGGAGAAGAAATGGCTGTGGATCTCAATACAATCTATATGCTTCTACGATCACAACCAGACGTCCTATCACACATGGACGTAGAAAATCTAGACAACAAGGTCTCGTTACGAGACGTGACCAAACGTGACAAAAAAGGTGCCTTTTTATTTCCTTGGAAGAAATGTACATGTTGGGATCTACCAAGGTTCCATTGGTGCCCACCCAAAGTGTGTGAGACCATTGTAGGGGTGATGATCGCCCTTTGTATTGGTGGCACGGTCGGAGTTCTTTTGGGTGAGCTGGCCAAGGATTAACCGAGCCCCATATGCATCCATGCATCCACCCACCCCCCCATTTTTTCATTGTTTAAACATTAATGTGTATATGCTTGCCACACCCATTCTCCATCATCTTCTGGGTCGTCATCGCCGTCATCAATCGAACCAATAGGGGTTCCCACATCGTACCACTCGTGGAGCTTGATGTTGGGATCCAGGGTAAACACACCTTCATCATGGGCTTCTACAATCATTTGAGGTTCATGATCATCGTATTCTCGAAACCCTTCTGTTATCAAATCGGGAGAACATTGAAGAACAAAGAGTGGATCATAGCTTTCCAACGTAATTGGATGGCTGGATGTTGGTTCGATGCACCACTGGACAATTTTGGCCCTGGTGTGGGTTGGGCTCAATTGTGGAATGAGCACTTGGGCTTTCCGGAAACAAGCCATTGTTCTTTGCAACATGAGATCCAATGTAGCCTTCTTTTGGATAGCACAGATAGAGTCTTCACACAATATAGCAGCAGCAGTGCCCTCTGATGATCTCACGGCGAATGTGGCATCGTATTGGGGCTCCCACGAAGTCCACTTTTGTTGGCAGTCTTCCTGTGACGTGGAACGGAATGAGTCGTGCATTCCCCGTGACTGGAGGTTGGCTGCATCCAGTTGAAAGCTTAGCTATCCAGCAAGCTCCACAAAAAAAAAAGTACATGACACAACACGACAAGCCCCATGAAATACTTTGGTACCTACACCACTTGGCTGCTGCTATCCTGTATTCTTGTATGGAATACCGGTGGATATTTCCAACAGGTTCATGCCTCGTCTAGTGGTAGTACCATTGCTCAAATCCCTCTTCCTTCAAGAGGAGTTGCAGATCCTGATGAGATTTTGAATCCAGTCCATCGACAAGCCCTGGAAGATCGCATTGCTAGTCTGGAAGTATCCGTTCCTAGTAGCAAAACATCCGATGAAACGGCTCCTATTCAGATTGCCGTTGTATTGATTGAGCGTATGGAACTTGATGTCAGTGACGGTGAATCGGTGGATGAAGAATTTGCTGCCGAACAAATGGCCCGTGATTTGCATGATGCTTGGGGGGTTGGACACAAGACGGAAAAAGGAGGTACCGGTGTCCTCATCTTTCTTTCCGTATATGACCGTGTGGTATACATTTCGAGGGGTGCAGCCTTGGACCGCATGTTGAACAATGCCAGAACCGATGCTGTTATTGAATCCATGCGACCTCACATGCGCCAAGCCAAGTATGCCGAGGGATTTTTGACAGCGATTGATGGTATCCTTCATTGCATTGAAAAAGGAGAGCCTTCTTGGAAGGAAACCATATTGGACCTGTTTCAGATTTCCAATCTCTTCATTCTCATGTGGGTAGGGACTTTTGTTCACGGACTCTGGAAGAGTCGAACACGACGGCAGGAGCAGGAAGCGTATGCTCGAGCGGCCAGTCAATTGTCCGAAATTGACAGAGCTCAAGCCGAAGCTCTTCAAGGTCAATATCAGGCAACATCTTGTCCCATTTGTCTGGAAGCTTTCAAGTCTTCTACGGTGGGCTCGGATGATCAACCAATCAAGCTGCTGCGTTGTGGCCATGTGTTTGATGAATCTTGTTGGTCCGAGTGGGTGTCCAGTGGACGAGGGGATATTACCAAATGCCCCATCTACAAAATGGATATTGGGGGTACGTCCACGACCATGGTTCAGAACAACACCTCCGGTGCAACGGTTCGTGGTGCAACCGCAGAGACTGCAAATGCAGCCACTACACACGTTCACAACGACATGCATGAAGATCCCGTCGATGCGGCCGTACAAGATTACGAGCGGGAGCGAATCGTACGACGTTTCCAACTTGAACGCAACTTTAGACTCATGCAGTTGGCCACGCATTTTCCGAATTTCATTACTCCGACACACATTAACCGATGGACGTCTCCTTCATATAATGGGCAGCTCGCGCAAGACCCTGCGTTCCGTCAACTGAATCCACGAGTACTGCATCAACAACAGTTACGCCAGGCAGGTGGTGGAGGGGGGCATTCCAGTTCCTTTGGAGGATTTGGGGGAGGTGTTAGCTCGGGAGGTCGATCGGGAAGGTTCTAGCACACAGGGAGGAACGAAAACCATCTGTTACTTTAGTATTGCTGCATTATGCCTGTGACTTGATCTCAATCGTTGTGTCCATGTAGTCAGGGTCGAGAGGATCTTCATCGCCTAGTGGCATGAATTCTTCCACGCAGTTGCCGCTTCCATCAATTTCAGGATCGTACTCAAAGGTTGGGAGAGGTGGGCGCTCAAGAGATTCTAGCACTCGGTCTGTTCTCCATAGAGGCTTCTTGACGGAATCTCGGATTTCCACAAATCCTCCCTTTTGTCCTGGAACGTGGCCAGCAATGTAGATGAGGTTTCGACCACGGTCGACCTTGAGAATTCGGAGGTTTTGAACAGTGACACGATCGTTTCCCATTCGTCCAGGCATCTTCTTTCCTTTGAAGACCTTTCCGGGATCTTGACAACTTCCAACACTACCAAGGGAACGGTGACTCACGGAAGTACCGTGGGTAGCAGGCATACCACTGAAATTGTGTCGCTTCATACCTCCTTGGAAACCCTTTCCTTTGGAGGTTCCAGAGATATCCACGTTTTGTCCAGGGACAAAATGACGAGCATGAATCTGGGATCCAATAGGCAACAAGTACTCTTCATCCGACAATCGGAACTCGCGAACCAAATAGGGAGGAGAGTCCTTCAAGTCTTCTACATGTTGATATTGTCCAGACACACACTTTCCAACATTCTTGGCCTTTCGCTCTCCAGCAGCAATGCTCATGGCAACATATCCGTGCTTCTCCATGGTCTTGTGACCCAACACCAAATTACGATCGAGCCAGAGCACCGTGCAGGCATGACGAACACCCCAAGCATCCCAAACAGGGATCATTCCAACCTTGATAGCCAAGGCTCCACTTCGCTGATCGCGCAGAGTCCAAATCGGATTGTCAGCGTACTTCTCAGGCATGAGAGCACGTTCGAATTCTTCCAAAGAGGCAGTCTTGATGAGACGCTTCTTTCGCTGTCCTGGCTTCCAGTCAGGGTAATCCTTGGAATCTTCCACCTGTTGCATCTTGGCTTCTTCTTCATCAAGGATCTTTTGCATCTCCTCGGCAGATAGATCACCCTCTCCTCCGAACGAGTGGATCTTGGAAACAGCAGAGTATGTCGAGTATGATGAGCGTTGAACTCCAGAGAGAGGGTTGGCAAGGACAGCACTACGAGAAGCCTGATTGCGGCTCAAGGGAGCAACCAAGGAAGCGACAGCCTCCCTTTGTGGAAGCACACAAGATTTGAGACCTCGAACAAGAGTTCGTGAGGCAAGCATGTTGATTGAGTCTCTTGTAGTAGTATTCTACGACCTGGAAACCAAACAGAGAAGGGAAGGGACTTGTTGGCGCCTATAGCCGATCGTCGAGAGACCTTCAAGAGAGTATCGGACGATCAAGTAGCCTGCGAGTTGATGGGCTGAGCTCCCCGATCTTGACGTTTGTCGTCGTTCGCTCGTCGGGAGAGGTTTTCTGCGGTTGTCGCAAAGCGAATTGCGCGACCCATCGCGCATCGACGTCCAGACAGAGAGTCACATAAGTCGTATTTCATGAAGTTGATTTCAAGAGAGCTGGAGCTACAACATGAAGGAATGGGGAAAGAACCACCGCTTCGTACTCGTACAACAGTATAGACATTGATTATAGGTAGAATATCTACGATTTGAACAAAACTTTAACAAAGCTGATCCCACGGTTTCTCTTCCATTGAAATGCCAGTAACATCCTCCTTGGAATCCACGACATCATCGGGTAAAAGTTCAGGATAGGATTCTTGAAGTAATTGAACCAATCCTTGGAACACAAGTTCGTTGCCACTTTCACTCAAATGTAAACCATCGCAAAGATGTTTTTCATATCCTGGTTTGCCGCCGCCGAACAATTCCCATGTATCAAGAACAGAACACCCCATTTCTTGGGCTACTTTCTTGGTTTCCAAACCATATTCTCGGGCAACATCATTGGTACGATCGTAGGTATCCCGGTTGAAAAACTTGCGCAAAGTCTCGTTTTCAACAGGGGGCGGGGTAATCAAAATGATAGGAGGCGACTTGTCGTTGGAACTCTTGGTAAGTTCACGGATTTTCTTCACAATGTCACGGAGGTTCTGAGTGTACTGTTCCTTTGGCACATGTTGGCGTTCACCAGGCAAAGCAGCATCGTTGGCTCCGAAAAAGACAGTAATGAATAAATAGTTGGGGTCGGTAACACGTTCGGAACCAAAGACGCGAGGGAGCAATTCGAGAGCATGCGTTGTGTTGTATCCGCTGAAGCCTCGGTTCAAAATATCAGCCCGACGTTGGTAGATAGCAGAAAGAAGTGATGCCCATCCGTACTTGATATTGCCAACGCCGAACGAGCGTTGCGTAATGGAATCTCCAAAGAGAAGGATGGCGGGTCGAAGGTGCATGGTGATTCCGACAAAGGTTGTGAACGTACATGCAAAAACGTGCCAACAACGAGGAAGGCGATCCTTGACTCGGTCGAATCATCGTTGGGATTACAGCTCGTGACGTTGCGCCGTTTAAAGTACGAAGTCTTAGAAAAAAAAAATGGCCCTCAAGAGGTGGGAAAGTACGGTGCTAAGGAGAAACTCGCGGATTTAGTGCTAGATGTGCTAACTATGGCCCTCTGTTGGTGCCATCGTAGGCGAAAGGGACCAAACAATTAGTGGAGGACTTTCAGTAATAACAAAATGCCCAAGCTTGTCAAAATCGAATGTCCAACAACTCGAGAGGCATCTCGTTTTGCAGGTGAAGAATGGTCTTCTTGCGGTGGGGAGGGTTGTTGTTGCTACCTGAGTCATCCACAAGAGCTCATCATTCACATCATCACCGGCAACAATATCATGATCCATTTGCGTCGGGCATCATCCGGAAGTTTATTTCTAGGGAACAATTGGCTGCGATGTATATGTTCATTGGTCATACTGATTTGCACATGCCATGCAGCCTTCTGGTTTCTTGACCTGTGGTCTGCGACAAATACTCTTGTTGACCCAAAACCTCCAACAACGTACAATACTCGTAAAGGAACCCATGTCGCAGATTCAATGGGAGGTCACTCCTTCGAAGCAGGGAATGAAGATTCCTGGTGGCTTGATATGCGGGTGAACTTGTGCCCCAACATGGTCCCAAAGGCTTCCCTCGCCAGAAAAATATTTCAGCTAGCACGAAACGAACTTCTGACTTCCAGAAATTCGGTGCACTCTTCCATCGACCTTACCCCTCTCGAAGCAGATTCGTGTGGGAAAATCAGGGATCATTTTTCCAAAAGGTTCTTTACTTGGTCTAGTTCATGGGGTGGGATTTCGCGACGATCGGATGGTACTTCCCCCGGCCTCTTGTCGGTTGCCAAGATGTGGAAATGTGCGAACAATCAGGTCGATGCATTTTGGAGTCAGGTTTTTGATCGCACTCTTCAAGGAGAAAGAACGAAAGCATTGTCAGGGGTCGCCTCGTTGTCAAAACGAAAAGGATTTGACCAACGCCTACGACAGTATCAGGAAACGGGAGTACACGAATGTATGGTTGCAGTCATCCGTGACCCCATTAGCCATTTCCTCTCCGGCTATAATGAAGTGGAATATCGCATTCAATTTGGGACAGAAGAACGTGGGGAGATTGCCTCGGGGTGGCCATTCGGCACTTTCTCAGTTGGTTCACGGGAACGATTCCAGCAGTTTCTAGTCGACTTGCTTTCCTGTCCGTTTGAAAGAAAATATCCTGGAATGACAGATGGAACCAAAAATCACCCGGGTCTTGAGCTTCAACATCTGTTCTCCATGAGCGGAGTGTTGGAGCAACTGTCTTTGGAGACAATGTCATTCAACGTCTCAAGAAAATTTTCCTACCTTCCGACACTCGAGAACTTCACATACAATTGGGGCCCATTCATTGTGAGGAGCTGTCCAGATAGTCTGTCCGCAGCGACGAAACATCGAATATTGACGACGCCAATGAATGTAACCAAGGGGGAACACGATTCTTCGAGAGACCCCATAGGGTCGTATGCTATGTCAAATGCTGTTTGGGGTGAAGGTGGTCCTTTTGCTCGTGCACTTTGTGCCCTGCATGTTATGGATTATGCGTGTTGGAACGACTTGCCTGCAGGTATTCCGCCTGTGTGTCTAGACTTGTATTGGCTGTATCACCAGCAAGGGCGGCTGCTTTGATTTTACTGGAAACATTGGCTGGAGAAAACTCGTACTAGTAGGACATGATTAGCTCGAATAATATGGCGAATCACACTTTCGCAGCTCTCGAGTCGCCGTCGTGGCTTCGCTCATCACAATCTGAGGGGCAAAAAAGTCCGAAAAAACCCAGTGCAATTTCTCCATCAATATCATCTGTCCGACAGCACATCCCCAAAGGGCCCAAGACAGCGAAATCATGGCAGTGGTGAGAGTAAACAGTCAAGGGATACCTCTGTTAATAGTCGTCCTCGTAGTTACTTCGGCCTTCTCTACTGAGGCCCCGTGGTTTTTCTTAGGTGGGAGTGTGATTAGCAACAAACTCTCCAACAGTGGAACAATACACCAAAAAGATGGCCAAAACAATAAAACTCCTGGGAAGTCTGAAATCTCTAGAGAGGTCACAAACCATGTATCCTCGGATTGGTGGAATACATTTTCACAAAAGCTTTGCCCGGCGATGGTTCCACGAGCAGATCTTGAACTGCGCATCTTCCAATTGGCCCGAATGGAACTCAAAGAGTCTATAACCTCCCAACAGACACACTCGGCAGGAACTTCGGTCTTAGACGATACATGTGGAAGGGATGGCAAAGATGGGTTTGCTTCTCTTTTCTTCGACTGGTATCCGAATTGGGGAGGTATGTCACGTGTTTCGGATGGGACAGAAGATGGTATCATGTCTGTGGCCAAGATGTGGAAGTGTGCGAACAACCAGTTAGATGGTTTCTGGCGTCAAGTAATTGAAGGAGTCCCTCCGGATGCGAAGCAAAAGGAGATTGACTTAGTGCGATGAAAAAGAGTTCCATTCCCCAATAGGCTCAATGACATCGACAAACATGGTGGCAAAGAGTGCATTGTCACGGCAATCCGAGATCCCATTAGTCACTTCTTGTCAGGATACAACGAGATGGAGTTTAGAGTGAAGAGGCTTCATCGAGACTCTTTGGCACGGACTTGGCCTTTTGGAGCTTTTGCTATTGGTACAGAGGAAAGATTTCAGCAGTTTCTTGTTGACATACTCTCTTGTCCAATCGAACATCACTATGCTGGAATAGTCGGCGGATACCCTCGACTTCTAGAGATCCAGCACTTGTTCTCCATGAGCAGTGTGTTGAAGAAACTTGCTTCAGAGCAGAAAGCTTACAATGTTACAAGAGAGTTTCACTATCTACCAACATTGAATAACTTGACGTCAAATTGGGGACCCTTCATGGTGGAGAGTTGTCCCAACAGCCTTTCCCCTACCATGAAACAGAAGATTCTTTCAACGCCCATGGCGACGAAGCTGGGGGAACATGAATCTACAAAGGACCCCACAGGGGCATATACAGCGTCAATGGACGTTTGGAAAGCCGGGGGTGACTTTGGTAGAGCCCTTTGCGCCATTCACATGATGGATTACGCTTGCTGGCAAGATCTTCCTGATGGCGTGCCGACTATTTGTATGGATCTCTTTCAAACGTACTACGAGAAAGAGTTGCTGTAGCACATTGAGCAAATGCCAACTTGTAAGTTAGAGAGCCGCATCACTCGAGTCCTTTGTACCCATCATTGGCTACGCATGTAGGGAACTTGTTGGTGTGCGGGTATATTGCTTCCCAGACCTCCTTCAAACATAACACGATGAAGAGTTACTGTAGTATCGAACACTTTAGTACTTAAAATAGTTTGCCACCATGGCATATTCTTGTGGTTGCACTACCTCGTACATTACTGCAAAAGTAGAAGCAACTAACCCTTCAAGCTCCCTACCAGTCCAACAGAATCAAGGATGGCCAAACTGACTTCGGTTGAGAATACGTTCTTCAAGAAGGAGTTGTTATATCGAAGGCCATCTCGTAGTTGGGCAAGGTTCTTGCTGCTGACGCAACAACCTTCGATGTTCAAGTGTTGAATGGTGTGATTTGTACGGAGCAGAGTTACCAAAGAGAAAGCCCCGAGATTCCCAAACTCATTCCCCTTCAAAGTAAGTGACTTCAGTTTCTTGTTGTGGGTAAGACCGCGGCAAAGAATGTCAATCGCGCTTGGGTCAAGATCGCAATCCGCCAGTAGAAGCGTATCTATGTTACACTCTTCGTCAGAAAGCAAATCAGCAAGACTTGCAACGGCAGTTGCATCCAGGTCGTTTCCACTCAGACTCAATTCCGACAAAGTCTTACAACGGGTGACATTGTTCAGTATATACTTTAAACCCTCAAGAGGCAACTTGACATTGATGAGATACAATGTCTCTAGCCTGTACAAGAGTGGAAGGGAAGCACCGAGCACATGGCATGACACCACATCCATGGTTGAGCTGTTGATTGAAAGGTGGTTCAGGTACAGTACATGTTGCAAACCCAAGAACATGACCGAAAACCCACTGTTCACAAACTTGCATCCTGAAATAGATATCTTTTGAATTGAGTTCCTGTTTTCGGCCAAAGCGACACTTGTGTGATTGGCAGTCTCTTCGTCCAGCTTGGCCTGCAGCAGTTTCAACTCAAGCACGGAGTCGGAGTTCCTCACACTCTCAAGGATGATTGGGTAAGATCCCAGTCGCACAGACTTGAAATTCAGTGTCAAAGCCTGAACCGACGAGAGCTTGCCGATATCCTTCATGACTTCCTCAAGATCCATTCTCTCGGCCCAATTCTCGATCCTCTCAATATCAATTTCGAGTTTAGTGATGGATCTGTCGCCATGCAGAATTTTCCCCAGAGATTCGTCTGTGTGATCTGTGGCACATGTTGGGTGATCACCAGATGCTTCACTGTCTGAGACTTCCGAGAATTGGGATACTACTCGTGTGTTTGTAATCCTCGGTGATGCTTTTGTAGGACTGATCTTGTTTGTGGGTTCCCGTCGCCCTTTGGAGACGCCAATGTTCGGTTCCATGTTTGGCTGAGGGCTGCGTGGGGAGGCCGGGGAGCGGGGGTAACGAGGGGAATG
This sequence comes from Nitzschia sp. Nitz4, assembly GCA_013372465.1. NCBI lineage: Eukaryota > Bacillariophyta > Bacillariophyceae > Bacillariales > Bacillariaceae > Nitzschia > Nitzschia sp. Nitz4. The sequence goes on from WXVQ01000162.1 coordinate 23,909, forward strand.
GGGTGAACGGGGTGAACGAGGAGAATGAGGTGAACGAGGTGAATGGGCAGATCGAGGTGATCGAGGTGATCGAGGTGATCGAGGGGATCTTGGAGAACGTGGTGCAGGTAGAATCTCATCAAAAGTATCGTCTTCATCGTTGGAACTCAACCCATCGTACATTGATGAACCGTCAGAATCCGTTTGTGTGTCCGTGTCATCATGGGACTCATATTCGCTACTTGAAGACTCAGCAATAACGTGGGCTTTCCCGAAACCATCTTGGTTTTCTCTCAACCATTGTCGAGACCTGGGCTGCATCCTGCCACAAGAAAGTGTAGAATCTAATAAAAGTGAACTAGGGATGGAGATCAAGTTCTGAGATTTTCAACGCTGATAGCCATGTTCTCCCTCTAAGTAAGAAATCTAGAGCACCTCAGTTCGGCACGAAACTCCCCCCAAGATGTGGGGTCGCGCACGCCGGGCGAGCCCATCGGAGTTCCACATAGAAAGTGTGGGCCTAAACATCGGAAGCAACGCTTGCACGATTCCAACACCACTCCAACAACAACCTGCACCACCCACCACCATCGGGGAGCTCTCAACCGAAGGAATCGGAAAGTCTCGCGAGGCGATTCAGCGAAACTCGGGCATGACAACCAAAAGCGCGACTGCGAAGAAGTGTTTGAAGCCAATGATACAAAATACCGCTAGTCCCTAGTAGCAAATATCCGAAAAGAATGCTAGAAGAGTTCCAAACTAGAAAGCCAACTTTATTAAACGTCGTAGCTGCTGTACATCGCGTGACGGTTTGAGTCGATCATTACGACTTCCAAGGAATCGTCATCCTCCGCGTCTTCTTCCATGATAACATCGTCATCATCTAGATCTGTATCAAACACGGAAGTCGAGCGGGCATTTTCCTGGAATGCTCGCTTTCGACGTTCCATTTTCCGAGCTCTCCGTGATTGTTGAATCGACGGTTGTTGCAGTAAGCTCGAAGCCACAACCTTCCGACGCGGTACTCCAGTAGGACCAGGCGGTGGCAAGTCACCTTTTGTGATAGTCTTGTTGGATGCTTTTGTAGTCTCAGGAATTGATGTAGACTTGCGTGTTGGAGAATTAGAAAGGACAGTCAACGTGATAGGCTCTGTGATTGTGCCCATCAGTAGTGTACCCTTGGCTCGAGGTGAGCTGGGAATAGCGGCATTTTGCTGTTTGGCGGGCAGATCGTCATCGACAGTAGAAATGCGAAGCGGTGAACCCCGATCTCTAAACTGCATCGGAAATGGGGACGAAAGTGATCTCGATGGAGGAAGTTTTTGGTTAGCAGACCTCCCGTTTCCATGCGAGTCATTGGTGGGGGAAACACACTTGTCTGCCAAGGGTGAACGCACTGGAGTTGTCGCGGGACTGCCTCGGTTGGGTTTTGTCCGTGGTGGGGTCTGCTGGCTGAACTTCTCTTTCAACAGTTCTTTGCTCGAAATCTCGTACGTGTTTTCTTCTTCCTTCCCATCAGTAATCTTTCCTCGGCCACAGAAATTCAATCGAAGTCTTGGTGCACACGCTCTGTCTGAACGGAAAGAGAGAACACCACATGCAGCTGTCCATTCGTGATGTGAGCTAGCCACAGATACGAGATCAACCGCATCGGAAGCCCCAGTTCTCGCAAGTTTCCTTCTGTTTGGTGTCATCTTCGTAGACAATCGTGACGACGGAGATTTCGGACAGGATGCGACATTAGTTGTCTCATCGTCCTCTTCGTCTAATAATGCACCTTTGACGTTGCTGTGCTGGAATGATAGATTCGACTCGACATTCAACGAAGCGGGGTTTGACAGAATCAGGCCAATCGGAACAGCACTGCGGGTGGAATGAAGGCTATGAGCGAAATGAAGCCCGTGGATATCATCACCGTCGTTCTGTACATCAGTTTCTCGACCTATCGAATCAGGTGATGACGAACCCAGGTCTTCTCGTTTTTCGCCAGATAGAGGAAGAGACTCGTCGAAAATATCCTCTCCTGCTAAATGTTCGCTGTCGTCCAACTCTTTTTTGCCACATTCGTCTTCATCCTGCACGATAGCCAAGTTTTGTGCCAGATGTGCAAGTTCTCTACCCAACTCTCTCGCCGTGTGACTTCCAATAGACTGTGTAGGCTCAATCTGAAAGACGCTTTCTTCGTCATCAATCAAAGAGTGACTCTTAACACTAGCCAGAGTATCCGATCCAAAAGTTGGATCAACACGCACACGTTGACTATTTGGCGTCGAAGGCCGGGCCATAGCTCGTTCAGCCTCAGTGACAAGCACGTCATCAATACTCTTTAAATCTGGTAGACGGTACAAAACATAGAGTCGTCGCATCCGAGAACTCACTTCGATTTCTTCTTCGCCAACGAAGCGGTCTTGGAATAACCGGAGGTGCTGTAAATTGGGAAACAGGGTGGAAAAGACGTCCAACCATGACGGTAAAGAATCTTCACGAAACCATAGTTGTATTGATTGAACTCTCAGTCCTACTTGCTGAACAATCCCATACCGAAGCGCATTGGGTGTCATGTGATCACGAATTGTGATGGATGTACAGCACTGTTTGTGCGCTCCTGCCTGCTGCGATACAAGATCCCAACGCCGCATTGCATCCTGATAGGGAGCCACGTCCTGTGGGAACCAAGTAGAATCAGGACCGCTCAGCCTAGGAGATTCAAATTTCAGAATTTGAGGTTCATTGTTTAGGTCATCATTGGCAATTTGGGTGTTGTCCAGTTTCGCAGTTTGGTTTACGTCAGAGGCGAGAGAACTCTTGCAGGTTTGGGGGATTTGTGTATCTTCAACCGGAATGGCAATTGTGCAAGTTGGAATAATCCTAGTAGTTGCCTGAATGGTTTCCTGAGATGCCGTGTAAGATGCCACTGGGTTGTCATCTTTTCGATAGTATTGCCGAGAACCGATCTTGATGGGGTAGGACACTTGGGCGACCGTAGTTCGCTGAGACGGAGACATGGGGTCCTGTGGTGAAGTTTGCGAATGCATCAAAGACTACAAAAGAAATTGCACGGCTGGAAAGCCCCGACTCATCAATGTTGGAGGAAAATGAGAAATTCCGATTTCAGTCTCGAAAGAAGCAAGTTCGTATGCGGTAAGTTTGCGCCCTATCTAATAGTCGATCACTCCTTTGTTTGGTTGACTATTCGAGAGGTAACGTTGGTGGTCCGGAACGGAGTGGTTGAAATTTTCTTGATCCACGACAACAACGTCGGTGAGGATCAAGACATGTATCTCACATCACATTTGAGTGTTTGGAGCTTCAGCGGGCGCGCCAATATTCGCCGAAGTATTATATTATCCAAGGTCGTATGTACGACATGCCTCCCAAACCATGTGTGAAGCTCGCCGTACATAGTCAGATTTTCCCGCATACAAACGGAAGTATTCAAGAATGGTGAAATATGTTTTTTTGGGCGCCACATTGAGTCACTCCAGTCATTCAACAGCCGTTGCATGGAATTCGCTGGGACTGGCGGCTGGAGGCGTGTGTACGAAGGAACAGAAATAAAAATGGTCGACAAATCACGGAGGCCGGAGAAGAGTGGAACGAGACGTTCTAGAACAGCCATTACTCGAAGTCTAATGTAAGAAGAAGTGAGCGGTAGATAAAGAAGAAATCTTTCTTACCAGGTTGTGGTGTGCTTTTCATTGAGATCAGTTAACTTCTCGACTAGATGAAATGCCTCAAAATCCCGCCGTCGTCTCCACTAGGTAGTCTTTTCTAGTAGTTAGTAGATCAAGAGCACGTCATCCGAAGGACAAACTAAGAAGCACAGGAGCAGACGTGACACCATAGTAACCCAGTGTCAACGAAAACCCAGAGAACAATCCCATGCAGTAGGTTTCGAAAGAAAATTTCGCTTCAGTAAATGACTCGTACTCGACCTGGACGACGATGGCAAAAGAACAAAATTCACTTACTTTGATGGCGGCTAGTCAACGTTTCACCTCAGCATGAGTACCGTACAGAGCTGACTCAGCATTTCCCTTTTTGTCTTGTTTTAACTCTACCAATGAAATAACTCTGGCTCTCGAATCGACAGCACTCCTGAACACAATTTCTCAAAGTAGTAATGCCTCTAGTGTACTCATTTGTGGCGATGACATTCGCCATAGTCTCGGATTGGGTCCTTGTCACTTGTACTATACTTGTCTTGGGGCTTCAAGAAGGTGTCAAGTGGGTCGGGAAGCAAGTCTTGGTAAGTTCCCAGTGTTCCTGGGAAGTATCTTGTCTTCCCTGCTCATAACCCGAATCTTTCGAACCTTCGTTGGGGACCGTCGACCGAAAAAAGCCGATTTCTGTTTGTCAATCCCGAAATCGCCCTTGGCAACTACGGCATTGTGTCAGTCAAAACCAACTGGAGAAAAAAATTTGCAGCTTGTGAACAAAGAGAGTCTTGTTGATATCATGGTACGTTTTCTTTGTTTTGGGGAGTTGACCATGGATTTCTCGACTTGGCAAGGCATTCATCGGAGGTTGGGGGCATTGGGGTCTCCGTTACGTGATGGCGCCTGGCCTGCGTCCGATGGCGTATCTGGAATCCACGTGTATTCAACTTGTCCCTTGTTCGGGGGACTGGAAAGTTGTTCGGGGATGATGGCGTCAGCTATGGTTTGCGATGTTCTCTTTCCGTGTTTATATTGTCTGCCAGGCGTTGTTGTCTATGTACGTCGGTGCGCGCCAATTTGTGATTGGTGCTTTGTTCTTGGCCGCACGTTGCTTGTGCGGAGAACTGGTTGAGGGAATCCAGAAATTCGGCTTCCTTGACTACCTTGGGCAGATTCGTCCAACGAAAAACGCGTACGATTACAACTATGGGCCACAAAGGCGATAGCGATCGTGCTTGACATTGACACTCCACAACCACTCCCAACACTACCTTTTGAATCCAAACAAAGAAGAGGCTACCTTGACCATTCTTCTAGACTTCATCGTCGCCGTTTCACCGGTAGAGCTGAACGCCACTCACCTTTAATTCCCTTCCTTCGTTTTTCTTCTTCTGACAACCTATCAAATCAAACCAATCATGGTACAGACTATCATTAACATGGCAAACGCCATGTACTCCAACCACCACAAAACAATGCGCGAGCCTGATGATCGACTCGATGCGGCTCGGGCTCTCTTGGGCGTTTCGCCTAACTCTGTCGCAGACAGCAGTGGCGCTCTTGCTCTGTTTGGTGCCATCGCCGAAACGGAGACCAAAGTGCCAAGCGAACACCGTTCCAAAGATGCTCAAGAATCCAAGGCAAGCGCAAACGACAACTCTGGAGAAGATGCTCCAAAGCAACGGCCTAGGTCCAACTCGGCTGGGCTGGACGCCTTGGCCCTGTTGGCCTCCAAGGAACAAGTAACCATGGGAACTTCTTCGACTCGTTCCTCGGATTCGGTTCCAGTTGCATCTCGCAAAACTACATGGGATACAACATCGACTGGTTTGTACAATGACAAACCTCTCATTCCCAGCGCCCTCTCTTCTTCCTCATCCTGTTCTTCGGAAGATGATTACGACATGCCACCTCCAGCGCCTAGACGAGGGAGTACACGCCCTCGCAGTGTGTCCAACCCAGAGGGTATGGATCGCTGGAAGCCTCCATCGCAACATGATCGACTGAGATTTGTGCTTCCTGCTACCATTCTGGAACAGGAGCTCGCTGAAGCTTCCGCGGCCATGAAGGCCAAGGGACATCTTTCGGGAGAGCAAGAGGATTCCGAGCACGATTGCAAAGAAGAGGAGGTTTTGGACCAAGGTGAATTGCTACGACGGGCACGGTCCAGGCTATTGGAGGATTTGAGTGAGGTTAATCTTAATGGGGAAAAGGGAGTTCTGGTCCTCCCACACGCTTTGGACAAATACAAAGAGGTAAGCGAAACCAAGACGTCTTTACAAGGGGTCAACGGTCTTGCGTTTGGTGGATGTCGTACTCATCGGATACTTTTCTATACATCATTTAGGTATACAACAAAAATGGCCGGGTTGGGATTTACACACAAGCCGAGCGAAGCGCTATCATTGCTCGGTTCCTTGACAAACGGTCTCGCCGTGTCTGGAACAAAAAGATTCGCTACAACTGCCGCAAGAGTCTTGCCGACAGGAGGATGCGAGTAAAGGGTCGCTTTGTCAAGCGAGCCACAGAAGAGGAGGCCAAGCTTGCATCTCGGCGATCTCCTGTTCCTCCCATCCCAGAGGATGGGAAGTTTGAATCTCCCGAATCGGACGAATTCGGTGACAGTGAGATGCCGGATATCTCTGATCCTGACGCCGGATTCTGTCCCACGGATGACCAACCCTTTCGACGACTCCGTCGCCACACAATTACGTGATTGGCTCTGTCGTTTTCTTTCTTGCTATTTTCATGCTAACAGGAACAACACTATTTAGCATGAGATTTTTCTTCAAGCTACTAGTATAATCTTTTTAGATTCCTACGTTTTCGCAAAGCACTTGGCCAAAGTGGCTTTGCTTTGGGCATCCTTTGCCACCACTATGTGGACAAGACAACAAGATCCAGTTGAGCCTAGCGACGGGATCTATTATCGGGTACTGCTACCAGTAGGTTCTTGTTTCTTGACGGCCTTGACGACCCCGACAGCGACCGTTTTTCTCATGTCACGCACCGAAAACCTTCCAAGGGGAGGAAAGGCAGTAAATGTTTCGACACAAAGAGGTTTGCTGGGGACCATCTCCACCATACATGCATCACCAGGTCCAACCGAGGATGGCTCCGTCTCCAAAATCTGTCCATTCGACCGATCCATCTTTTCTTTCAGTTTGACAAAGGTACAGGCCACGTGAGCCGTGTGGATGTCGACAATGGGACAGTAGCCATTCGAGATTCTTCCAGGATGATCCATGACGATGACCTGCGCATCGAAACTGGCTGCTCGGGCGGCAGGCTCATTATCGGCATCCGAGGCAACATGACCTCGACGCAGTTCCTTCATGGCGACATCCTTGCAATGGAAACCAATGCTGTCGCCAGGAAAAGCCTGCGGCAAATGTTCATGATGCATTTCAACAACGTCCACAAGCGCCTCCCGCCCTGTGGGGGCAAAATGCGCTCGCATTCCAGGTTTGATAATGCCCGTTTCCACTCGACCGACAGGGACTGTCCCAATTCCACCTATCCTGTAGACATCTTGCAAAGGAAGCCGCAGTGGCTTTTCGGATGGACGCTTGGGGGGTTGTACATTATCAAGGGCCTGAAGGAGATACGGACCATCATACCAAGGCATTTTATCGGATTGCTCTGTCATATTTTCTCCCATCCATCCCGAAATAGGAACAAAGGGAATGTTCTGGGCTTGGTAACCCACTTTTTCCAGATAGGTGCACGATTCCACTTTCACCTCATTGAAGCGTTCTTCTGAGTACTCAACCGTAGGATCGTCCATTTTATTCACAGCAACAACCATTTGTTTGACACCAAGGGTGTACGCCAACAAAACGTGTTCTCTTGTTTGACCGTCCTTGGAAATTCCATTCTCAAACCCTCCCGGGGAAGCATCCAATACCAACAAGGCCGCATCTGCTTGAGAAGCCCCCGTAATCATGTTTTTGATAAAATCTCGGTGACCCGGGGCATCAATGATAGTGAATCGGTAGGTGGGAGATTCAAACTTCCAAAAGGCGATATCGATCGAAATTCCTCGTTCTCGCTCAGCGGTGAGTTTATCCAAGATCCAAGCGTATTTGAAAGATCCTTTTCCACTTTGCGCAGCTTCCCGCTCATGCATTTCAATCGTCCGTTGGTCAATACCACCACATTTGTAAATCAAGTGTCCTGTGGTGGTCGATTTTCTGTAAACGAGAATGAATATTTCTTTGTCAGAAAGGTGTACTATCATTTAATTCAAACAACATGGAATGTCCCAAGGATTCGTACATCTTCCATACACCACCCAGGACTTACCCAGCATCGACATGGCCAATCACCACCAGAGAAATGTTGTGCTTTTCTGTCGTCATGGTTTGTGTTGGGGAGGGAGTGCTTGGTTGTTGATTGCAGTCCACGTCGTTCGTCGTGATGACATCGAACCCCAACTATTTGCGTTTCTTGAAGCGAGAGAAGACCTCGTTGCCTTTTTAGGCTTCGGAATATTCACGTGAATGGTTCACGACTAAAAATAGAGCCGTGAATGACGTCGTTCATGGGATTGGACGGGGGCTGGACAGACGACTACACATAACCACCGAAAACCGACGAGCTTGTTTTTGTTCCACAACAACTACGACAACAAACACCGTCCCTGTGTTTTGTGAACAACAGTCCAAATGCCCAAGGTCGGAAAGAACGCCAAGCTACACCGAAAAGCTCGTCAAGTGGCTGCCACCAGCCCACTTGGATCACTTGCCAAAAATGCAAAGGTCGAGGAAGCCCAGGTCGAGGACGCAACCAACAAGGAAGGGGAGGCTTTGAGTCGAGGGCAGCGTAAACGAATGGCCAAGCGAGAACAATATCTCAAGAAAGAAAAGCTCATTCTTTCAACACTCTTATTGAAGAAAGAAATGGATCAAAAGCGACGTATCGATGGATTGGATGCCATTCGAAATGCCCTCATGGACACGACCAAACAAGATGATACAGCGGAAGAGCAACAGGATGAGTCGAATCCTTCGTATGGGAGCAACCGAGCCAAGCGAAATCTTGTGACGAATGAAGTCGAGCGTCTAGGGCTTGTCATGCAGCATCCTCAATTCCAACAAGATCCTTTTGCTACCATCCAGGAACATTTGAAGAATTCGTTTGCCAACCAGAGAACCAAACTAGAGACACAATCGAAGGAACGATCGGAACAAGATCGTATCCAAGAAGAAGAAAAGAAGCGACTCAAGAAGGAGCGATTAGAGGGGGTCAAGAAGAGGAACAAGAAATACAAGCCTCGGCGGAATATTTAATATACTAATTCTCAGTCTGCTTGTTGTCGTTACAATCCGTTGGTGTCGGTGGTACTTCTGTCGTGGTTGTCTCCATACCCTCCTTGCGTCGCCGTTTCTCGTCTGGAGCATGAATGTTCTCTCGTTCATAAAAGGAACGCAACAGATGGATCGCCTCACCTTCCAACACACCCGTAACAATCTCATATCCACTTCGTTGTTCAGCCTTTGAAGATTCCGATATTTCTGGTTCATGCAGACAGAGCAAAGAACCGTTTCCTCCAAATCGATCGTTCTTGCAACCAAACACTACCCGTCGAATCCCCACAGTGGCCAAGGCGGCAGCGCACATGATGCAAGGTTCACAAGTCACATACAGGGAACAATGCCGAAACAGTTCCACAGTTGGCGGAAAAGGTGTCGACGATTGATCGGGACCCCTCCAGCCAAATTGATTCTTCCAGTGTTGCTTGTCGTCGGGTGCGTTGATCCAGTGATCGTCCCACAATTTTTGCCATTCCTCACTTGTCAAGTTTTGTGAAGATGCATTGGCTGCTGTTTTCCGAATGGTAAACTCCAAGGGTAATCGTTGCTGGTCCGTGGACCGACCTCTGGTTAATATTCGGTCAATGGCCACTACTTCTGCATGTCGCGTGGCGTCTCTTGTGGCGTTGACTTGATTGGCACCATGGGAAAGAATCACCCCAGACCGGTTTGTAGTAGGAGAAAAAGATTCCTTTTGTTCTTGGAACCATGGGTGGGTAGGTTCTAATACAAGCACACAGCCCACTGGAACCTCTCCTAGACACAAAGCTCGCCGTGCAACCTTCAAAGCTTGTGTCATGTACATTTCGTCATCGTTGTTGGGGACATCGCTACTGTTGTCGGACGTGTGTTCCATCGTCTACTGATTCTCGTATTGTATGTAAAACTTCCGCCGACAGCTAATGCCAAAATGGAAGTCGACGGTATGCAAGTTGATTGCTAGGTCTCTTTGTAGGATGATTGATGATTGATGATGCTTCACCCTCCTCTAGTTCCTGTTGCTGGGGTGGTGTGTTGTGGTGTGTTGTGGTGTGGAACGAGTTAATGGTTCCAAGACATCGCATGAAAATTCCCCACTCCCCTAAAGAGAAGTTCCCCCGCAACTACCTATCGCGAGGAAAGACTGCAACACTGTTCCTCCTACATCTCACAGCTGCTGCTGAAAAGTTCTGCCTACCACATCCAGCTACCAACAATTTTTATCACCCGCTTGGCGTTATCATAGAATTACAGACTGTAGCTCCTACTAATTTACCGAACCATATAACGTGCAACCCACAAAGCACTGGCACACACGGCCATGGCGGCATTCAATGGCTTGACATCGCGTGCAAAGGCATCCCAAGTACCACTTCCTTGTTGACCAGAGATCATGGCCCAGAAGGGAATATTGGATGTTTGAGAATCATACTCGGGCGACAAACTGCCTCCCATTCCACGACGGAAACGAGAATCTGTATGGGCTCCTCCCAAAAGTGCGACCGCCGAAGGCCCCACCCACCAAATCTGCTGTACAAGTGTGGGCACCAACATGGCTTGACCCAACCCAATGAATCCCAACGACCACAAACCTGGATGTCTCGTCACACGCTCCAACCCTTTCAACTCCGAAGCACCTGCGCCAGCCTTGCGATCGGAAAAATCAAAGGGGCAACGAACTTGCACCGAATTTCCCTCCAAACCTACAGGAATTTGCATCTTGGGGGCGGCTTGAGAGGCCAAGAACCATCCCATGGACAAGGCCATAAATCCACCAACACCACGCATCATGGAGGGCCGAGGTTTCAGTTGATAGGCAGGAAATTGAGCGACAGCCTTGCGAATAGTGTAATATCCGTAAGCAATAGATACTGTAGCAGCGGTAGAGAAGGATCCATATACAAGATGATAACGTTGGTCTCCCAATTCGGAAATCAACCAAGTTCGGTTTTCCGACAGAATGGCATTCTCAGCAATGAAAAAGGCCCATCCTCCAGCAGCGTATCGGAGGAGAGGGAGTTTCATGGAAGTTGTGGATGCTGCGGCGGAAAGAACAGACATGATAGTGAATGCTGGTCTAGTAGGAGGAGGAATGCAAACAGTGTTTGTGAAGAACTGTTGGAACGACACACTGGCGAAGTGTCAAGTTAGACGTGGGTGGGTCGATGATCGGAATATGATGGTGGGTTGAGTATGTGTGGTCTACGTCGTGGTGGCCGTCCGGAACCCGGGAAGAAGATGCGCGTGATGGAAGATATCTACTAGAACAGGCGTATGTGCTGATCCGGGTTGTTTTCGACTCAACGGCCTTGCGACTGAAAATGTCTGCTGGCACTGGCCGCCTTTCGCACCACGTTTCATCACATCTCATTGCTGTTGCTGTTGCTGCTTGCATTGGAAGGGCCCCAACACGTGGTGCAGTAGTACAGTGCGAGCTCATCACAGACGACCATCCCATACAACCAAGAAACACTCATTGTCTGGACAACATTTTCTACAAAACAATGCGACGGAACGACAGCTCCAATTTAATATCGAGGTCGAGTGCACCCTCCACGGCAGGCACCGATACCAGTAGTGACTATCCAATCCAAGAATCGACACGCTCACATTCGTCCATTGGTTATGCCGCTCCTGGAAAAACCAAGACTACAAAACTTGCAAATACTCCTGTGAATACTAATGTGGCCGCGGGGGATGCGGATCTTCCCGAGGAGCAGGATTCCAAACCCTGGCTGGACTCGATCCAGACGTCGGTAGAACCATGGGTATCCCGTGGCACCTCCATGCTCCGGACACTCCAGCAACGGATACCTGTCCAAAAGATCAATGGGAAGAAAATTGTCATGGCGACGCTGGTCTTGTTCTTTGTTGTTATCATCTTTGAAGCATTCTTTGTGGCACCAGAGGACCGACTGCTTCAACCCGATTTTGCCGATCAGTTTCTTGCGTGGGTGCAGCAGAATCCAAGCTGGGGGTTGGGTGCTATTATGCTGGTGATTGCCGCGGCGGTTGTAACCATGGTTCCTATTGGCACTCCCCTCACGTTGGGTTGTGGATATATCTATCGCGGAGTGTATGGGTGGAAGTTAGGTTTGGTCGTTGCCACGGTGGTCAGTATGCTTGGATCGTGTCTTGGAGCTGTGGTTTGTTTTCTGTTGGGGCGATATCTCATGCGGGAGACAGTACAAAACTGGGTTCGCAAATATCCCCTCTTTGATGCCATCAATGTCGGTACGTAGTCCAATGTGTGTACCGTGGGAATGCTCGACAGTGGCCAAGAAGTGGGTCTCTCTCACCTATACGGTGTCTATTCGGATTTCTTTGTTACTGTAGCTGCCAAGGAACAAGGTCTCAAAATCATGGCCATGCTATACTTGACACCAGTGATTCCATTGGGGTTGGTCAGCTACATGTGTGGAACGACTTCCATGAATATTTATGCATTTGCCGCAGCCAAAGTCTTTTCCTTGCCACTCTATTTGATCTACACCTTTATTGGCGCTTCCGCTCACTCCTTTCTCAAACGAGGGCAAGACAATGCCAATGCGGAACAAGCACCCTTGGATATTTCGGAACAAGCTAAACAACTAGAAGAGAACGAATCCTTGATTATCTCGGGAATTTTACTCAGTGTGGTGATGATGACTCTCCTCACCCGGCATATTCGAAAAGAACTAATGAAGGTATGTTGGTGAGATTTATCTTATGATGTCGGCCAATCGTAGTCTAACATTGGTGTGTTATACTTTTCTATTTCAGATCTTGGAGCAACAGAAAAAGGACAAACCAGGGGACGACAACAGTGATGAAAACGTGGCTACTGGCGGCGATGATGGCGCCGTGGATGACCTTGGGGTAGAGATGGGTTTGACCGCCCGACGACGGGGCGCCAAGGCCGAAATGAATGACTAGTAGTACGAGTAGTGGGCCTTGTCTTGTGTTTTCAGGCGAGGCTCCAAAAATATCATTCCATACCGCTGATATCCTATCCACCTTCCAAGAAATGAAAAAGTGCTATTGGTGTTTAAAGTGACGGTTGGTACATATACTCATGAGAACTGAAACTCAACTGCAATTTGTCTTGTGTCAGATGCCTCTCTCTTGTTGCTGCATCATTTCTTGTTCACTACGAGAAATGAAAGATTGAAGGCATGACACCACCTTGGGTCCTTTTATGGGATTATACAGCGCTAGAGGTTGTGTGTTGTTGTTGTATGCATTCTGCCCTCTTCTTCTTGTGGAAAGGTAGGGGCCGCCGGTGGCCGGTGTTGTCAATCGTCACGTTAATCTTAATAAGCAAGGATTATGAGCAGTACCGTTATAGCGTTAGTGCTAACTTTCACGTCTCAACAATAATGGGGAGGTCGACCCCGGCCCGCCAAACAAGACCGACATGGAGGACATTCATTGGTTGTGCCAACCAACGTGGCCAATTTGGTTGGTTTGCTGTTTGTTGCAGTGGTCGGAACAACCGTTTTGTTCCTCCACGGAACGCGATGTCACGCTTGCGACTTAACACTCGGAGAAAGGTGGTACCCAAAGTACTGCGAAGAGCGTGTATGTCGCGAACCCTCAGCTTCCCTGTTTGAAGCTGAGCGGCGTAGGTAGGCGACGTGCAGTAGTAAAAGAAACAGTGTCCCAACGGGTTTGTCGCTTTGTGGACCCGAAGCGTAACCCCACCCGTGCTCCACACAATTCCAAAATAATCAGAAAAACGTTGAAACCGAGCCCTGTTGTCAAGAGAGCCACTCTCAGAGTGCCAACCAAACAACGTAAGCCACCTACCAACCATGACGGCGCCAGACAACCGAAATCGATCCATGGGCGACTGTGATATTGAGAATGCTTCCACCGAGTCCACCAACATTGATGACCATCACGCTGAGCTCAAGCGAAGGACCATTGATGGCCATCCCGAAGAGCAACTAGTCAGACGTGCCAAGGCGATTGTGGAAGAACGGACCAAGGACTGGGAGAATGCCAACCAACAAGCAGAGGAGCGCATTCCACGATTCCGACGAGATGGTACGTAACATGCAGGTTGGATGGATTGTGTTGATTGTACCGCTAGACGCGTCTAACAGTCATTGTATCGGTCGTGCCTCTTTGGCGAATGTAGAAATCGAGTTGGGAGCGCTTCTAGGCAAGGGAGGCTTCTTTGCCGTCAATGATGTCCGATCTATTAAACTAGTCGCTCGCGAGGATGAAGAGGAAGATACCAGTGACCTGGATCACGAAAACCACCATCACGATGAGGACTACATTCAGCGAGTGGTACAGGACCGAAAGTTTATGCAAAAATATTGCATCCGCAACGGACATGACTGTCGATATGCTCTCAAAACTATGCAAGAGGTTTGCCGATGGGATTGCGGCATGTTCATCAACACTGTGGCTGATCTAGCCATTGAGTTCAAGTTCCTTGCAGCCGTTCGTCACCCAAACATTCTCAAGATGAGAGCCGTTTCGGAGGATATCTACTCTGCTGATGCTTTCTTGGTATTGGACAAGATTTACGATACCTTGGAGGATCGTGTCGGTACATGGAAGAAGCATAATGAAAGTGGATTCAGCAGGCTATTTGACTTTCAAAAGAAGAAGGAAAAGGAGTTCATGGCCAAGAGATTGCTCGTGGCCTATGATATTGCTAGTGCCTTGGCGTACCTACATGATGTCAAGTAAGTGGGAATGGAAGGTTTCTTTTGTTTTGTCTGTGTGGCCGTGCTTACACCTCTTGTTCTCCTGGAAACACAGCATCATGTACCGTGACTTGAAGCCAAGTAATGTGGGTTTTGGTACGTATAAGAGTCGCTCGTGACTTCTTCCTCCTTGTCTGCATCAGCTCATCGAGTTTCTGCCCCCTTTATCAGATGTTCGAGACGACGCAAAGTTGTTTGACTTTGGTCTCGCTACCGAATTCAACCCTGATAAGATTAGAAACCCTGCGTACAAGTTGACGGGTGACACTGGAACCATCCGATTCATGGCTCCTGAAGGTACGTCTGGTTCAATGTTGCACCTGTGTCTTTTGGTAGTTGAAATACACATACCTAACTGATTCTGTCTACAGTCGCCTTGTGTCAACCTTACACGGAGAGTGCAGATGTTTATTCGTTCGGTATTTTGCTATGGCAGATTTGCCAACTTGAGGCCCCCTTCCACAAGCTTAGCGACGAAGCAGTGGAGAGGAAGGTCATCCACCTGGGTGCACGACCAAAGATTGACCCCCATTGGCCCAGTGCTATTCGTAGATTGTTGCAGGACTGCTTTGCGAGCAGCCCACGTCGTCCACCCATGAGTGTTGTGTGTACCGTGCTCCGCCACGAGATCAGCCAACTTACCCCCAAAGAGTTAGTAGACGAGGACGATCTTATGGACAGCACACGAAGTGCTATGTCATTGCGCTATATCTCAGCCTAATGATAGTGAAGAATTTTGAAGTATGATTTTGCTCACTTTTTCTTCAGTGTATTTTCTAGGTCATCGCACCCAAGGCTTCATCCATCCCTTCGTCAACGATCGAAATTCCCACTGTTTGTGAAACTTGTTGTGGTTTGTGCTCTAGTGGCTTTGGTGTTGTACAGAATATCGATGGGAGCATTCCCACCATTCCTAGTACCGTTGACGGTTCTATTAAACGAGAAGCAGACAATACAACATTGATTCTAACGGTTTGACATTCGTGACAGCTTCTGGGGCGTCCCAATTATAGCAACAAGGTCTTTTTCTCTCAAGAAGATGTCAATCCCATCCAAGGTTGGAAATCACAACATCAACATACCACTACTCTTTGGCTTGGGACGGACACTCCGAGAAAACAAGAATGGAGGGTTCTGCAACTACTGAGCAGCAGAAAGAGTACTTTTCCGTGAGGCATCCATTTCCTCGTACGCTTCTCCAGACATTTTCCCGATAACTCCTCGAATAATCTCACAGATATCCCGCATACTAGGTCGCTTGGGGTTGCCCACGAAGCACTGTCGAAGGAGATCGCAAATTTCGTGATCCCATTTGGGATTCATCTTTGGCCTGACACCTTGCTTCTGTACTTTGGACTCGATCATTTTAATAGTGAATCCTTCATATGGTGTTTCAATCTCTAGAATCTGCCAACACAGAATAGCGAACGAATAGACATCGACGGTTTCATTGTAGGACAAGTTTTGGCCGACTATTGAGAGAACAAAGAAAAAGTGATGAGACCCTTCGTTCCGTGTGTCAACTCAGAAACACGCAATCCAATCCACACATACCCTCTGGCGCCATGTATCGAAGCGAACCTGTATCACCCGTGAGCTTGTAGGTACCATCCTCCAATCGATCCTTAATGTGAAGTTCCTTGGCCAGTCCAAAGTCAAACACCTTGATGTCACCACGAACATCAAACCCCAAGTTTTCGGGCTTCAAGTCGCGGTACACGATACTGATACAAAAGACATGACATGTGAGATACAAAAACATACACAATATATACACGGATGCATGCCAGTGGAGCACTCACGACATCTCATGAAGATAGTTCAAGGCACAAGCAATGTCATAGGCAACTGCCAAACGTTCCAACCAGAAAGCAGTAGCTTTTTTGCCTCCAACATCAAGTAACTTCTTCAAACCTCCACCCTTTCGCTTCTTCCACTTTCGCAATCTATCGGGCAAGATATCATACAAACGGTCCAAGACGATAAAATAGTCTGGACTGATGGGTTCGCCGGCCTCGACGGCTCGCATTTTGATA
This sequence comes from Nitzschia sp. Nitz4, assembly GCA_013372465.1. Lineage (NCBI taxonomy): Eukaryota > Bacillariophyta > Bacillariophyceae > Bacillariales > Bacillariaceae > Nitzschia > Nitzschia sp. Nitz4. Next base: position 40,579 of record WXVQ01000162.1, read on the forward strand.
ATATTGGGGTGTCGGATGACAGCAAGAAACCTGGCCTCCAACGCCAAATCCACAAGCGCATTGATGTAAATTTGCGGATCATCCCGGGATGTTTTCTTCATTTGCTTGATAGCATACCGATAGTCCTTGCCTTGTCGAATAAAATGACTTGCCATGAAGGTTCTGTCTTGAACGACATTGTGAATAAAATGTTCATCATCATGCTTTACGGCTGGACCCTCTTGGGTGTCCTTTGTCTTGAGCGTAATATTGTTAATTTCACTGACAATACCGAACCCTCCTTTTCCAAGGACTTGACCAATGTTCAATTCTGACAAACGGGGACTGGAATGTGAGCAGAGAAATAATGACTAAAAGCACAACACCGACACAGTACACTTGGAAATCGATTGATGATGATAGACCGACACTGAAAAACCAACATGTCAACTCTCCCGAGTCGTACCATCCGCTTCAAACCTGGGAATCCGGGCTTCAGCCTCAGCGTCCAGCAAGGTCGTCCCCTCGGTCTTTTTGACCAACAAGTCCTTGGCAACCTTGATGAGATGCCTCTCTGTATATTCCCCAATCAAATCGGAAGACATCGTGCAACGCAGTTAGTTGTGAAATGGAATGAGACAGTTTGTTCAATGGAGAACGGAGTAACACCCCTAGTAGTGAACTTTCTAGAGTGAAGGCGTAATGGATGCAATTGCACTTCAATTTCTTGTCGACCAAGCAAACGGCTCATGTGTCGGTCGTGTTCGAGTTCGTGTTGTCACCAGGAAGAAGAATATTAATATTCGGCTGTGTGCGCGATGACGTCAACTTTCGCCCCTCCTCGTGATTCATTGGAAACCGTGAATGATCGACGACTCACTCGAAATGACCGTTCGTTCGGGAATCTTCCAACTTCGATATCCACCGTCATCATCTCGCGATCACATCCACAAGTCTGCAGTCTGTAGTGACCACTACTGCCACCAATACTCCAGTCCAGCATAACTTGGTACCCATCCAACCTCAGTTAGTACAACGACATCATGAAGGGTTTCACTTCTTTCCTCCTCCTTGCTCTCTTGGCTCTTGTGAATGGGTACGTCTTGTATCTTTGGTCATCACAGAGTGTGGATGTGTCATCAATACCTTCGTCTCTCACGGCTCCGACGCAACGTCACACTGGGAAACTACGTGATCCTAATTCTCACAGTCACACCATTACCAACAAGGTCTTCTTTGATGTCGAAATCGGTGGATCTCCTGCTGGTCGTATCGTCATGGGACTTTTTGGAGAGACCGTGCCAATTACCACCGAAAACTTTGTACGTACTTGTATGGCCATTGCCAGGGTTTGTTCGTTGTCTATTATAGTTTTGGACACCATCCATGCTCACTGACGGTTTTGGGTTTGGATTCTTCTTTCAGCGCGCTCTTTGTACCGGTGAGAAGGGAACTGGCCTCAACAGAAAGCCTCTCCACTACAAGGGAAGCATCTTCCACCGTATCAGTAAGTATTCACTATATCATGGACGGGATATTATATGGTACCTGATGGCTTGACGGCTATGATCTCATCCAAGTACTAACCTTCATCTTGTGACAGTCCCCAACTTCATGATCCAAGGTGGAGACTTCACCGCCTTTAACGGACGTGGCGGAGAGAGCATTTACGGAGAGAGATTTGAGGATGAAAAGTGAGTTTTGTCGCACCCCCTATTACTATTGCGAGGATCCTCGTCTTGTTATGGCTTGTCGCCTCTAACGCGTGTTTCCTTGTTTGATCACAGCTTTGACATCAAGCATGAGGGACCCATGTACCTCAGTATGGCCAATGCTGGTCCTGACAGTAAGTGTTCTCCCCCTTCGTTCTGTTTCCTTGACAATCATGTTCTGTATATGCAGGACTAACACGTATACTTTTTGTCATTACAGCCAAGTAAGACATTTCTTGCAGATATCAAAAAGGGGATTTTATTGTTGTGTTACTTGTATGACTCACCCTTCCGTTTTTATTGCGATTGGTTTTCCACAGTGGATCCCAATTCTTCATCACCACCGTCAAGACCCCTTGGTTGGACGGCAAGCAGTAAGTACTACTTGGAATACGCTTGGTATGCGTCTACTCCATTGGTCCCTTTCTGGCGGGAAGCAATACCGTTCACGGATCTAACGTCATTCGCTTGCTGTTGTTCTTAGTGTTGTCTTCGGAAAGGTCCTTGAGGGAGAATCTGTTGTCAAGGCCGTCGAGGCCCAAGGCACCAATTCTGGAAAGCCCAAAAAGAAGGTCATGATTGCCGATTCTGGAGAGTTGACTGAATAAGTGGCGACGCAGCATTCCACTCTAGCTAACCGCACCAACCCAATGGACGTATTGATGCGTCGATAGGAGCAATATCAATGGTTCCTTCGTGATATTCCATAGTGTAGGAAGGTTCGTTTAGTATAGAAATACTGCCTCTATTGAAGGGAATTATTCGATGGGAACATCCCAAAGACGAATAGGTAGGTTTGATCGTCCTTGTTCACACTTTATAGTGCTCTAGTGCCTCCCCAACGTTCGGGAACGACCATACCAACATGACAGCACCGCTTCCCGTCCGCTCAGCGAAGTTAAGCATGTTCGGGCTCAGTTAGTACTACGGTGGGGGACCACGTTGGAATCCTGAGTGTTGTTCTCATTTTGCATGCCTTTTGCATCTCCCTCCTTTGTTCCATTTTTTTACAACAGGATCGTCTTGCAACTATCCCTCCTAGGATAGCTTTTCTTATGGAGAAGGAATGACAGATGCTGGTTCAAGTTCGTAGTTACTCCCCAATGTTCGGAGAGGGGCCATCCCTCTGGTGGAGGAGGGGGCACGTTGGATTCCCTGTGGTTCACCTCTTTTGGGCCATTTTTTGCTTTTCCTGTTGGATGACTGCCGCCAGAACAACATATTATTGCTCTCCCCCTTGCCGCTGTCGTATTGGTTGCTTTGAACTATTGGAGGGAACCGTTTTCGAATGGGGAAAAAGCCAAAACCTAGAATTATCACGAGGAGCTCGAAGAGGCAGCGTTTGACTTTATGTCAGAAAGTGCTACGCTGTATCTACTTTACTCCCATGATCATATTGTTCGTGGAACGACTCTATCTCCCATTCGAATTCGGTAATCTTTCTGGATATCTGTTGGATGTACAAAATGTCGCTGTTACCCGCCATGTGAAGGATACAGAGTATACTGTATCCTCTGTGTCATACCCGTCACTGTGGTCCTTAACTTCAGCCCCAAACACGACATCTGCTTTCTTTGCATACACGACGTGTCAGGACAAAGTGATGGTGACAAGCGTGGATTCTCCAGAAGGAATAGGCATCGAAATGGTTTCGGTTGATAATATCCCAATGTATAGGACAAAAAGACGAATACCCAAGTTTGTGCATCAAACAGCCAAGTCCCGTTGCGTAACTCCGGCTTTTGCCGAGATCACCAACCAATGGAAGTTGCCGGGATATGGTTATTATTTTCACGACGACGAAGCAGTCAACCGGTTGTTTCAAATGAATTTCCCAGATTTCCCTCATTTGAAGAATATTCTCCGGAATTGTGTTAAAAATCCAACTCTCAAAGCTGACCTCTGGAGATACCTCATCCTTTGGGTGTATGGTGGTGTCTACGCCGATTTTGACTCTGCTCCTGCCAAGTTTAACGAGCTTTCCATCGATGAATCTGTGGACGAGGCCTACTTCGTGGTCGAGCAGTATCATATATTGAGTCAATGGTTCATGGCAGTTTCACCTCACCACCCTATCATGTACTATGCTATTCAATACACGTTGGAAAACCTCATGGAAGCATCCGATACATTGAAGCTGAATACTGCCGTTGTTTCGGGTCCGCACGCATTGCACCGAGCTTTTATGGCATTTCGACAAGATGCTGGAGCTTTAGTGGAGCCCATAAGTGTTGGAGCCAAACCTGTAGAGAGTGGTGTGTTCGAAGGAACGGATGGGCGAACTATCCGCGTTGTAGGAACCGCGGCAGATGAGAATGAATATGTTCAACGATCGGCCGTCAGTCCTAAAACCAAGAAACGAGATTATCGCACCATGGGGATGAAACATTTCTCCGCCTTCTGGGGTGAGAATTCAAAAGAGTCTGGAGAGAGCTGTGTGGATGCAATGGCTTCCGAAGTCTTGGCTGTGACATGAGTTGGCTAGCTAAGTGGGTGTTCTGATTCTAATTTGGCATTCTACTGTTCAGTGTTAACAACAAGATTTATTTGAGGACATCGAACGAGTTACACAGAGACACCGGCATCACTGGACATCATTTCGAAATGAGATTGGGTGCCCTCATCGTGGCCCAGTTGGATGGTTGCCACTCGTCGTCGTCGTTGGACTCCAACCAAAACTCCAGCCAACGCAAACATAGCAACTCCACCAGCAACCATCTGGTAGCCATTGCGCTTGGATAGCTTGACACTAGTAGTACAAACAGACTTGGAATCTCCAAAGTCAAATGTGGCCTTGACACCCACCGAAACACCCCTGATATCCAGAAGAGTGACAAGAGATGTTAGAATATGTCTTCGTGCCTTCATGCGTGTGATACTCTTGAAGATACGTACCAGTAACCGTTTTGGGCATACCACTCGTCGCCATCTCCAGGGATCTTGAAATTGAATCCCTTCAATGTATAGTTTCCTGCACTAGGACAGTCACTTCCGCTGTTTACCCAAAGAGACTTGCATATGTTGACTTCCTTGTCAAAAATTTCAACCATGTTGGCAACCTTTACCGAAATTTCAGGGGTGTTGGTGCTCAAGTCGCTATCGATGGTAAGAGATCCCGAGATCGAGACATCCGAGCCAAAGGTGCAGTAGTTGCCACAATCCAATTCCAGTGATGTGACTTGAAGGTTGCCAGAGCAGGATACGCCACTGTCACTGATGCTGAATTGAGTGGATGCCAGAGTAGATTGGAACAAGCATACCAATAGAAGAATAGAACGAAACAAAGTGTTGGCACTCATGGTTGCTGGTGTCACTGTTATTGTCGAATACAAACTAGTTGTAGTCACAAAGTATTATGTCAAACGACCAAATACGGCTGACTTGTGGCCCTAGTTGTCGACAAAGAATGTGAGGAGGGAGCAGCTGCACAAATGTAACGAACGTCCAACGAAACCCGACTCATAATTCCTCGAACTTCATCGATCAATATATTTATACCGCGCACGCCATCCTCCCCCCAATTCTAGCCCCCAATCGAGGATATGAGTGCTAAGGTAGTCCCTTTCGTCGGGGAAGACGCTGGACTACGAACGAAATCACACATTGCCTCCATCGTCGTGTCCCAGACTGTGACAATGGCATCGGCTTCAGCTCCCGATCTCGATGGTAGGGCCTTCACTTTGTTAGCATTTCTTGCCCTACAGAGTGGCATTCAGCCTATTTTGACACAGAAGTTTACGGCACAAGGGATATGTCTTTCCTCTGTCATCATGGTACAAGAATTTGTCAAGTGTGGCATGGCCTTTGCCATGCTGGTCCTCAGTGGTTCATTTCGCACTGCAGTGTCTGGTACGTTTTCAAGTATAATAAGAAAAGATTTGTATGTTACCAAAAAGAGAAATCAACTAATGCTTGTCATCCCTTAACTTTTTTCTAGGATGGACCATTACGTCCTGGATGACAGTGGCACTGCTCCCAGCAACTTTGTATGCGGTCCAGAATGTTGCGGCTTTACTTGCTTACCAGAACTTGGATTCTGTTACATTTATGGTGTTGAATCAAACAAAAACACCTTCTGCCGCATTGTGTTGCTATTTGATTATGGGGCGACAGCAGAGCCCCATTCAGCTTGTCAGTCTCGTCTTGCTCCTTGTGTCTGCCCTCATGATGAAAGATATTATCAGCGTCGAGACCCTGATGTTGTCAACAAGCGACGAATCCTCCAAAATTGAGACAATGGAGTGGAACTCGGAGCAGTGGACCCATGGAGTTGTCCCGATCCTTTTTGCCAGCTTTATTAGTGGCTTGTCTGGGGCCATTTCGCAAAAGAGTCTACAGCTGCAAGGAGGGGGGCGAAACGCATACCTGTTCAGTATGGAGTTGTCAATGGCATCCGCATTGGTTTTGGTATGCAGTCTATTCTTCAGCCCTGATGGCCAACAAATTTCTGAGGATGGTTTCTGGAATCAATGGACAATAAATACGTGGATTCCGATCCTTACTAACTCTGCGGGCGGTGTTGTGGTAGGGTTGGTCACAAAGTACTGCGGATCAGTTCGGAAGGGATTTGGTCTGGTATTCGGAATCTTCCTCGGTGGTCTTGTTCAGGCAATACTTCAACCAGAAGTTGGAGTTTCTGTCAATCAGGCTGCTGGAGGAATCCTGGCTGCAATCAGTCTCCTGATGCACACGGTCAACCCCCCTTTGGTTCGCAAAAAGGAAAAAGTCAATTGAAGTACGAGCTGCAAAACCGTAAAAATGCAACTCGATTCTCTTGTCACACAGAGTTGGTTGTCTCCTCTCAGTTCAGTTAAACGTGGAGCACCGCCTGAATCCGCTAGAGAAACTTACAGTGACTGGCCGATCTGTCATCGAACCAGAGCTTTCCCTCGTCGAATAGCCTTTTTTGAAGCGCGTTCTGGCTTATCATTGTTCCTACAATGTTGCAAGACGGTCATGTTTCGATGTAGTGCTTCGAACTTTGGACCTATATAACAAGAGCATCGGCGTTCCCATCTTCTGTCAACACTGCTTTTGCGTCGCACGAACTGAAGTTGGTGTCAAGCACTCAAGTGTCACGGGATGCCAACCGAGATGACTATCGTGAATGCTGACAAAATGTAACGTCTGGGTCTAATATGTTGTGTGCTGACTATACTATTGAATCTATACCATCGATGGGAGCGGTGAAGCATCCCATTGAAGCAAAGTTTTTGCTGTTTTCGTTCCCCCAATTTTTCCAGAATACGACGGATGCGCTGCATCGTATTCTTCCTTGAACGACTTGACCAAACTGTGGCCGTGTCGTTCCCATTCTTCGCGATTTGCAACCGCGTAGCTTGACAACGTGATACCAGAACGGAATACCCCACTTGCGTCAAGCTTCTTTGCCATTGGAATGATGTAGAAATCATGGAATCCAATCTCGCGGTCATACCAGTTGACAGATGGGTCCTCGGAAATGCGACCCTTCTTGAACGCACCATACATCTCGTTAAACAAACGCTGGTTCCACTTGACATACACCGACCACTCTTGGACGATGTGTGAAATATCAGAAGTCTGCATCAACATCTCCAACACCAGCGTGGCCTTGGAGTCCATGTTTTCCTTGCTCCAGAACTCCTCCGAAAACGCACGGTCCCACCGGTGTCGTCTTGCTGCATTGATGTCCCTGTCCGAAATATCAGTCGCCAAAACCATGTTGACCACCATTTGTCTGAAACGGGCTAGTTCGGCAGCATCCACAAAAGCACAGTTGCGGAAGTTTTTGTATCGGTCGGTCATCAAAAGTTCCCAAGCAATGTCCACGGAGTTTTGTTCTGCAACACTCTTGTTCTTGTACGCCTTGGCAAGAGTTGCACCCTCCGACACAAGGATAGCGTTGGTCACTCCAGGGTGGTCGACGTCGTGGATCAGTGCAGAAAACACACACGCGAACTGGGCCAATGGATCAGACGAAATACCAAAGGAAGACTTGTGAACATCTCCGGCAACCTTGGCTGTCATGCGTTGAGGACCTTCCATTCCCCCATTAGGTCTCACAATCCAATGCATCAACTTCTCAACAGCCACCAAAGCATGGTTGGCATGTTCAAAGCTGTGGAAAGGATTGGGTCTGTACAAAGAGGCAATGACAGAGACGTAGTCCTTGATTTCAGACAGTACCTGATCATCCAATTCGATAGTTTCAGGAGGAACAAGCTTCTGCACCGAGGCAGCATCGAATTCAGGGAACGTGATGCAGTCTTTGATCTCATCCAATACGACATGCCCCTCCTCAGACGACCCATAGAGGGGAGGAGGATTTTGTGGCTTGACTCCATTTTGGGTCGCTCGCTTAGCCAAGATCATTTGCAAATGACTGACAAGGAAGGAAACACCCCAATCGATCAAGTGTGACTTCCTTTCACTTGACTCAGTCGTCGCAGAAGTCATATCGCACATGGTTTCTCTGGTTGCAGAGCCAGAATCTACAGAGTCCAAATCAGAGGGTCGTCTTCCATGCTTTGTTGGGACTGCGGGTACGACAGGGGCTCCCTCTTGCTTCAATGTTGGAAAATGGTTCGATTTCGGAGTGACGAAATCTTGTGGTACCGATTTCTTCATCGGAGAATTCTCATGTCCTTGTAGATCAGAAAGTGAACCGTTGAGTGTTGTTGTTGTTTCCTTAGGCTCCTCTTCGTCGAATTGAATTTCATTTCCCACCCAGTATGTGAACATTGATCCCTTGCCCTTCACGGATATCTTTCCTCGTCGAACCAATGATATATCCGGGCCCTGCTCCTTCAAAATATCGGCCGCAGTTTGAGTACAGAGAATCCTCCCAGAGAGAGAATTCGATTCCATTCGACTGGCCGTATTGACCGTGTCACCAAACAAACCATAGCGGGGGTTCAATGTTCCGATCACGTTACTGACCACAGGACCACTGTGGAAACCAACGCGAATCTCGACACAACCGCGACTGGGGTNGTTCCGATCACGTTACTGACCACAGGACCACTGTGGAAACCAACGCGAATCTCGACACAACCGCGACTGGGGTCTTCCTCATCGATCAAAGTACGAGAGGCCGCTTCGATTGCCTCTTGAGCATACAAAGCAATGTTCCTCACATGGGTTTCATTCTGAGTACCATCCAAATTCGTGACACCCATGTACGCATCGCCTGGTATAAAACAAAACACGACGCCCCAGTCAGTATATACAATATCGCTTGGGAAAACAGTCACAGGTCAACCCGGCACTTACCAATAGTTTCCACTTTGAACACATTGTGCTTCTTGCTGATGATATCAAATGATTGGTACAAACGATCAAGCATGTTCGATACCTTCATCGGAGAGAAAGTCGAGGAAATGTCTGTGAACCCAACAATATCAGAAAATACCACCGTGACTATCTCATGCGACTCCGGCTCCACTCGTTGCCCAGCATTCAGAGCATCGGCGATGTGTTTGGGGAAAACCTCGTACAGCAGTTCCTTGGCGGTCTTCTCCTTCTTGTTGATATCGGTATATGTTGGACGAGCCCTCTCGAGAGGCTCCGCATCGCGAGACGTCAGGTCCATCAAGATGTAGTCGAGATCTTTGGCAGAGGGACGGAAGAAAGGATTGGCACTCCAGAGTTTCTTCATGATATCCACCATTTTGGGTGGACACTCTGGAGGTACGGGAGGTCTCAAGTTGATTCTGGGGTGACACACCTTGGGAAGTACCTTTTTGGGGTCTTCACCTTCGAAGGGGTCTTTCCTGGAATAGATCTCATAGAAGATCATACCAAGACTGTACATATCGCATGCTGCGCACATCAAGGGAGATCAAAAACACGTACGACAAGAGTGGGGTTAGATGAACCGATTCATCGAAAATTTCAAATGCGTCACATGTGAACTATCAATGACTTACCCGTGTTGTATGGAACTTTCCTGCGTAAGTATTCGGGTGCCATGAAGAATGGCTGTTGTGTGCAGATTATGGTTAGATGGATGGAATGGCACGTGGCGGTCACAGTCGCACAATGTAGACAATGGACTTACCGTTCCTTGCAATGGCCCATTGGCCTTGAAATGGGCCAAGCCGAAATCTGCGACTTTGGCACGGAATCTTGAATCGACTAGAATGTTCTTGGCTTTGAGGTCGCCGTGGAGGATTGGAGGCTTGGATGAGTGTAAGAAGTTGATTCCCTGGGCGACNTGTTCTTGGCTTTGAGGTCGCCGTGGAGGATTGGAGGCTTGGATGAGTGTAAGAAGTTGATTCCCTGGGCGACATCTCGAACAATTTGCAGGATGATTTCTCCCCCACAATACATTGTCTCTAAATGTGAATAGCAACGGAGGACAACGTTAGCGTCATGAGAACTGGGTTCCAGGAAAATGAGAAAACGCACGTACCATTGTGTAGAAGGTCGTAAACGGAGCCGTATTCCATGTATTCCATGACAAGCATAGGGTCTACTGTTGGGGAGAGGACTGCTCCCATCACAGTGGTGATGCAAGGGTGGCGAAGGCGCGAAAGAAGTCGCATCTCCTCAATGAACTCTTTCCTGGCACGAGATTCGTCGTCGAAACGAAGAAAATCAGGAAGCCATCCTTGTTTATGGGTAGCGAGTGCTTCTGTGGAGACATGTCCAAGAAGCTTGTCAGTACTACTGTCACCGTGATTGGACAAAGTCGCTGACTCCAAGACTTTCAGAACAGAATCAAACTTTCCGGAACTTGGAAGAACCAGCTCTTCAAGGGTTTGGCTTCCCTTTCCTGAGATGGAGCCATTTCCATCCCTTCTCTTCTTCTCTTTCATCTGCACACTGTCACTCGTCTCTTGTGTTTGGGCCTCAATGTCACGCCCACTTCCTTGCCCAAATCGGACGTTCTTCCCGGACGATGTTCCTTCAACGTTGTCATCCTCCAAGCTCTTTGTAGATGATCGACGACCAGACTTATTCGATTCTTTCAATGTTGGGGGCATTACGCGCTTCACGGCCACCTTGGTTCCACGGTACTGTCCAAGAATGACGATTCCAAATGCACCGCGTCCGACCACCTCAGGTGGTTCACTGAACACCAGCTCGTCCACATTGATGTGCC